>VXAX01005643.1:49032-109889 GCA_013399835.1 Leptocoma aspasia
GTGCGCACTGCGAGCCCCGGAACCGCCGCTCGGCGGGAAGGGCGCAGGCGCCAATAGCTGCAAAGATCAAAGGACGAGGAATTGTCACGAAACTCAAGCGCAGATCAACCAAAAAACCCCAAACACGTCACATAAATTCATCTTGAGTTACTTTATTTTTCACAATAATAAAAAATAAATTAGTCATAAACAAAAATAGTTAACATTTTTTCATCAAAGAGAAAATGTATACAATATGAAAATGATGCTGTACAGTTCTGGTTCAGGTACATTGCCACGGATATATTCCTGAACGAGTCAGAAAGCAACTTGCCTATGCTCTCCCCCCTTTAATTCACTCAAGGAACTGGCTAATCAGAAAGTTTAGAAAATTGTATTATGGATTTACAGTATGACATATATACAAAAATATATATGTAATACCTGTGCTATAAAATTCCCTAAAAAGATGGGTTAGTATAATGAAAAAGCTGGACAAAATTTGAATGGTATATGTAAATAAATACATATTAGGTCCCTTTTAATAAAAATATCTGCCTATTCTAAATATTTGAAATATTTTGGTGCAGTGGCTTGTTCCATAGACACAGCTCAGAATTACATATTTCCCATAGACATCTTGTATTTACAAATAACAACAAAATAAGTTATAATAAAGTATATCCTTCTGCCAAAATCAATAATGAGGGTCAAGTAGACCATTTTATACATATTAAAAAAAAGTTAGGGTTTCTTTTGTCTCCTGTCCTTCCTGATCCTCTCTGTAGATCCTGAGTGGCTATGATGGGACTTCACAAGCTCGTATGTACCCAACCCCTGCCAAGGCCACTGGTCTCAAGAGACCCAAACACAGCGTGGAAAAACAGGTGAGCAGCAATGACTGTTGCTGAAAGGTCAATGATTCACCAGAATTAAGCTCCCCTCCTCTCCAGGTATGATGGTACTTTATCTGTTTCCAATTACAGTACATGGGGATATAGAAAACTGGGGGCTCCAGCTCCTCTGAGCTTCTGGTTATTCAAATGTGAGAAGTAAACAACCAAATTCAGGTCTCCTACGAATTCTCTTAAATGGAATTTTCTCCCTTTCCCCCAGTCTGAATTTTGCCCACAGTGGAACATTATAATGATTACAAGTTTGCTTTAAAATATGTTGAAAATGTCTAGTGGATGATTTTTCATTTCTCATGTAGAAATAATTATTTTACTGTTTTCTAAACAATGCCTAATTTAATCTCCCACAAACATTCTGTAAGCTTAGAAATAAATGAAGTTTACTTTCATGTTCAAAATTTCATAGTTTTTGTTCCAATTACAGGCATGCACATGAATTATCTGCCCAATACACAGAACAGCTCCTAAGAAGTCAGAGACACCAAGTGTCAAGAAAACCAGGTAAACACACGGCTTTTCCTTTGTGAGGACCATAACTACTTCTATAAAATAGATGTTACATATGAGAATAAAGGGCCACTACAGACTTTAACAGCTGTGCAACCACACGTTCACTGCACAGGAATTAATTCAGTATGTCTTTTACTACTATGCATTTAAAACTAGCCAACATGGATATGCACAGATGCAAAGATCCAGGGGCTGGCAAAAATACAGCTCTCTTAACAGCTGGGCTTATTTCTAACACAGGTTCTTACAAACCAAAGGCCAGTTCAGGATTTTTTATCTTAATTTGCCAGAATATTAATTCTGCTAGAAAACCATTAAGTCATCCAAAGGACAATGGGATGAAAATGAGGTAAGAAGGAGAGAAGAAGCCTTGGTGTTGGTGTAAAAGGGAGATAGGTCAGGATGAGGATGGGGAAAAGCAAAGCCCTAAAAGGCACATTTTACTACTTACACTGGTACATGTTATAAAGAGAGGAGAGCAAGCCTCCTATATGAGCCCTATATGAGCCATAGGCTGTTTGAGCACCCCCTCCTTCCTCCCTCAGTGATGACCACTGGCACTTTCCAGGACTATAGACTAGATGACTGACACAAGACTGCACCATATTACCATAAAACTGGGATCTAAGCAAACATTAAACACTGCTTTATTCATACACAAAGTTCTCCATTTGCTGAAGTATTGGGAAAAAGCAGGAAAAGTTTATGTGTGTAATGAGGAAGACAGCAGTTCCCTGTGCAGGGGTTCTGAGGTGGTCCTGCAGTGAGCCCGTGGCCATCCAGTACAGGTGATCTTTAAGGCTGGCAGGCCTGCAGCACACCCAGGTGCCCTGTGCTGCACTCCCCAGCACTGCCCTGCCTCCTAAAAAACCCTTCCCTATTCAGTGCCCTGGGGGCTGAAGGTCACAGACACCAGAGCAAACACTAATTGTCTCATCGCTGGCCAAGTCTGACACATTCACAGGGTCATTCCCACAGGAACAACTCTCAGGCTTTCACATCACCTTCTGGGAGAGGAAGGGAGGACTCCATGAATTCAGTCTCTCAAATTTGGCATGCATTTGGTGTACACAAGGAATTCTACCTACATATGCTTGAAGATTACATTGCACAGGAGCTAGCAAACCCTGTCAGGCCCTTGGTAAGTTGATAAACAACTGCACCAGGAATCCTCCATTCCAAATGGAAAGTGCTTTGAGACACAGAGCCTGCTCTGAATGAAGCTGATTTTGGCCAGCTGCATGTCTGTAAGACATGGAAGTTGTATGCAGATTTTACCCCATAAGCAGTGGACTCTTTCAATAAAGTATCTAACTTACTCTGGTCTTCCTGATTGCATAAGGCATCTTCAAGGCAAGGAAGCATTTTTTTCCACTATTCTGCATTTTTTGACTGATGTTAAAATGTCAGAAAAAGAAATTAAAACATTAAATACAGAAGTCTGCATAATTGATATTTGCAATTGATAATATGCATAATTTCTTACTTATACTGGTTTCACATCTGCTCTAAGTCTACTACATTCATTAAGACCACCTTTGACTTACAGAAAATAAAGTCAGATCCTCTTCAGGCATCATCCTAAATTGGGGCACTGCTCCATTAGAACAAACACTTGCTATAGGCACAATTTCAAAATTATGCTTTGAGAGATGGTAAAATCTTAGCACAGCACTTGTGCAGACAGTATTAGTATATCAAAGTGCTGATGAAAAGGGCTCATTAGCTCATTTTGCAGGAACAACTATTTCAATAATGCTGACACATGAGAAGAGATTATAAATGATAAGGTTCAGCAGCATTCTGGCACTTTCCTTACCATTAGATATTTCCTTACCATTAGGTATTTAATTAGGTAAAACCATATTTTTTTTGTTTTATCTGGTACCATCTGGCCATCTGAAAAACGTCTCTTTACTTAAAAAAAATACTATTTGTATAACCATAGCTCATTACATTCAATTCACAAAGCTGTATACATTAGATGTAAAACAGGGTTATACTGCTATGTATATGTATATATTCTTTGATAGCTGTCAGAAACACTGTTTACATTAGTGGCAGCTTAATAGAGCCTACAAAATTATCACCTTTGTAAAATAAGCTAATGGCCATATATTCCAGAGCAAAATAACAGATTTTATAAAATAGGGGGATCTATCTATGTGCTGAGTCACTGATGGTCTTGCAGCCCAAGTGTGTGTAAGAAGAATTTGTTCTATGACTGCAAACCAGATTCTCTCTGCATCTCATTTGCCTTGGGGTTTTCAGGAAGCCTTTTTATGGAACAGGTATTTCCCTCAAGCTGACAGGAAACACTTCCTTGGGACGAAAGAGACAACAGCAAAAATTATATAACGTATGCAAAGATCTGCTGCAATAAGATACACAGATGAAAATCTGTATGCAAAAGTACTGGACTCCAGAGCTGTTTACACTGCACTTTATCCGTATCATTCTTTGGTCAAGAATCTAAGGAACATAATACGATAACAAATCTGTAAGTTATCTTCGTGGATAAATCTTTCTAATACAAGGAAACAGGAGAACTATGAAAGATTAATGAACTTGAATTAGCAGTTTCCTAATTAGAGTTTCTGTTTCTAACAACTTTATGTCTATTATTTACAGTGAAAAAGCCCAAGTCAAAGCGTACAGAAACTGCCAATGAGATTTTTGGCTGACATACAACAATTTATAGCTGCAAAGAGTAGCTCCAAATTTTAGGGGAAACACTTCTTCATTTCACGCGTAGCCAACCAGTAGTAGTTCATCATGTCCAAAATATATTTTTCAAGAGTGACTGAATCTAAACATTCAGAAGTTAATCTCAATGCAAGGCAGCTTTTAGACTACAGGAATTCCACCTTCCTGTGGCTCCCAGCACATAAAGTGATGTGACTGGTTTCCCACCCAGCAACCTTCGCCTCCCGGCGTCCTCTCCACCAAAGCAGTAAGAAGAAAAGGATACACGACAAGGCTCAAACATGGCTCTCTATCAGTGGCAGGATACCTTAACCACACCTCTGGGATTGACTGAACATAGATTATCACAGCTGTTTTGCAACTCGGACATCAGGCACCTTAGGAACAGATGCATAGATGGGCATCACTAATTTACAAGCAATATGCTGTAATAAACAGCTGAATAAGCAGAGGTGTTCATTTTTTCCCCTCAGCCTTATTTACACATTTGAAAGACCTCTCAAATAAAGGCTAGAGAATATGCAGATAATGCAAAACCTCATCTGCACTGCATAGTATACTATTTGCTTTTAGCAAGTCTCAAGGCTTAGTACAGTAATTGCAGAAATGAAAAATCACCACTTAAATTCAGCTCTAAGTCTGCAGCCTTTCTTAAGTAATAGAAAATGAGTGGTATGAATAGATCTGTGCAATGAAGCATTGAGCAAAAAAAGACAAGTATATTGTAATAACTGATCAAAACCTGAAGAATGCCAATAGCTAAGATCTCCTTTTTACAGATACTCAGCTACTAGACTCATACTGCTGCCTGATACCAAGAGTAACAGACTGCTGTAAGGCACACAGGCCTCTGTCCTTTGGTGGTTGTTTCAGAAACTGGTGACATATCCAGACTCGGTCTGAACAAAATACTTTGGTTTGGCAGCTGTTAAACAACAGTGCAGAGACAAGAATTAGGCAAGATCCCAGTTCTGAAATAAGTCCCCTACAGAAAAGAGACCTCACCAATGGGGACAATCACTTTTGATACCAGCAAAGGCTCTTCACCTTTCTGGTTAACCTGTTTCACTGACAGCTGCAGCTGTTAAAGAGCTGGACACTAGTGTCACTCTGGTAAGGAACGTATTTTAAAATCCATACAATATTATAGAAGTGTATCTTCATAAGTTTATGAATAAAATATAAAGGCACCTTCTGGCAGTCAAGTGTGTATATATTTGCTGCCTAAGGACAGGACATCAGTTAAAATGACCACTGAGAGAGCTTAACAGTGACTCTAATTTATTATGAATGGACTGAAGTAGTTAAAATATATGTTAGAGTGCTAGGAAACTGATGATAAATGCTTTTCAAGGGTCTGGTTCTTTGGGAAGTCATTTTTCTCATGCACATTTCATTGATTTAGTCCTCTAACTTAAGGCAGTCCAAAATGCCAAGTAAAGTAAGCACTCAGAAAATAATGGAGCAGCTGCATCCATACTGGTCAATTATCTCCAGTAATTGTCTGCAATTGATTTTAGTTTTCATTAATTTCACAATCTTAAGGCCAGTATGTTCCTTAAATATTTATCTGACGAGCAGGTGCAAATAATAGTATCATTAAAAATGAATGCTTTAAAAAAATCATGATTTTACAACAAACATCTTAAAAGAGATAACTGCACGATAACTGTAACTGAAAAGGTGTGAGATTTAACCATAGTCTTGATGCACTCAGCAATATAAACCCCATCTCTAAGAAGCTGCAACTGCTGCAGTCAAAGCAGCAGTGCTCAAGCTCCATGTGAAGAGTGGCCCTGGTGCTCTGAGCAGAGCAGGATTTGTTATCTGTGCCCCAGGAAGCCCAGCTGTCTGTTTGCCACTCGGGTACAGGAGGCACAACAGGCTGTTTTGTAATAGGTGTACACACAGAGCCGGGCCTGAACCACCACATTGCAGTTGTAGTATTTATCCTTGCAGTTCTCATCTGTGGAGAGAAAGGAAGAGAGAAGAAACTAAAGAAAACAGTACTAGAACAATAAATAATCAATTCCCTTCCTTTTACCACGTTAAACCCCTTGGACCTGTATTTAAACATTCATTGTCAAGTTAAAACAGGTTATCTAAGCAAGTAAGTTAGATTATTTAGGATTTCATATAAAGATACATAAAACATAGAAAAAATGTAGTTATCCCCATTTCCCCAGGTTTTAATGTTGTTATCTTAAAGTATGCTGAATAATTCTCAACTGAAAGTTGTTGGAGACCGTTCGGAGTTAAAACTGTCTCTTGCATCTTTCTCTTCCTAGCCATTCTCATTACTATAAAAATCAAACCTGTATGAGATGAATGACTAATTTCAATGCAAATTAAGTGCATCTCTGTATTTACTATATACAAAAGGAAATTGCTTCATTGCACTTAATACCTTAGTTTAATTTTGTTGTTTCTTATAGAACTTGTTTCCAAATACAGTTTATAATGATAACTTTTTTTTTGTTTTAAATACTCCTCCAAGAGAAACTTTGGAGAATGCAAGGAGGCTGCAGAAAAACACCCTGTATGTACCACTTTCACAGAAGCAGATCTCTCACATTCTCAGCAACTTCAAGAATAAACAGTTTCTTACATATTACAAGGAAAACATTTTTATTGGAAACCTACTTTTAAATCACAGAAAAGACCTGTATTTTCTGTAAAAATAAAACCGTGAACTCGATAAAGAAAATATACTATTAACGCCTCTGCAAGACTATAAAATAACTTCTCCACTAGATGGAGTTCCATAGTTAAAACAGAAGTTTCCTCTGCCTTACCTATTTCAGGGACACAATCCTGTGTATTACATGGTTCTTTCTCTTCAGGTTTGAGCTGTGGATCACACTGAGTACTGGCTGCCATGTCATCCGACAGACATCGCACCTCCCGAACCCGAAATCCTCCTTCACAGGACTTGGAACACTGAAAAAATTAAGCTGAAGTTCATGAAGATCATAGATGTGTAATTACAGAAAGTAAACAAGAGAACCTTGATGCCAGACCCAGGTATCACTGCAGCCTTTTATCAACTTCACCCTACTGATTTTTATTTTCTACCTAGGAAGCCCTTAATATACAGGTAAAATTTTCTTAAAGATTCCCAAACATTTTTGACCACAGGAGCAACAACCGGACAAATAAACATAGTGGATGCTGTGCAACTGAAATCAAGCTAGAACAGTTCCCTTTCTGAATGTATTACTTAGCACCTGCTTCTTTAATTAGTCTGGTTGTTCTCTGCTCATTTAGGTGTATCTCCCAAATCTACTCTTCCCACAGTGTTCACATTTCATGCTTTAAGAACTTAACTGCACTGAACTTTATTACTTGACTGCCCTGCCCTCCACTGTCCCTTTTACTGTTTATATATAAGCAGGAATAATTTTAATTACCTTTCTTTTTCTAGCACTCAATTATTTTTCACTTCTTGCAGCACAATGATTTTATTAAGCATTATAAGTTTCTTTGAATTTCTAAAGGAAATATTTCTGTGCTCCTTCAGGGTCTGTTATGAAGCCAGAGACTTTTGTACTTGCTTGTTATGGTACTTTTAAAGCCAATTATTACACATTTCTGCCCATACTGAAGCAAATCCCCATTGGCCAAGGATTTTGCCTGAGTGAGGTCTTTGAGATTTGGCTCACTGTCCAGTTTGACCTAATGCTCGAAACCTTAATTAAACCTGGGTCATTTACGATTAAAATCTTAACAGCCCAAAACTAGTAAGAATGTTTTCCTTCTGACTTTTTTGGCATAATTATTTCTTTTCCTAACACTGCATAAACAACTTACCATGATCATAAAATCATATAACCGAAGTAGTCTCAATATTATATTTTTAAACTGCTTTTTCATCTTTAAGTACAACCTTTACCCACGTTTGAAAGGGCAGCCATGTGCAACAGTAATAGAATATGGGTTTTTCTGGAGTTTCTATACATGCCTGTATGGAATACTGTAATTATTCCACATCCGCACCCAGCCACAAGGACTTCAGGTCTGCAAAGATCTTAAGCACTTAGAATGGAACCAAGACTCATCACACTTCACACAAACCATTCTTAGCTGCATCCACATTGCAGAGCTGCCATTGGCAATCTGACCTATGGCTCAACAAAGGGTCCAAGTTACTGCATTCATACAATGTCATCTCATTCTAAGATGACAGTGGACTTTCTGATTTTCATTTAGGACAAAAATATTGATTTTTTTTTTTTTGCTAGAAAACCAATAAACTATGTCAGATATAGGAAACTATAGAAAGATAGATGAAACTGAAGTGCTTTGTGGCACAGTGGTGAAAGTAGCTGGTCCACTTCCAAGGGAAACTGAAGATACATGAAGTTGTACAATACATTTTCTCTCAGTGACTAAGTATTACAGTGAAGAGTTTACAGTAAAAGATTATGGTAAAACCGACTCTAAAAAATGAATACATCCCTCATTCTTTATTAAATGCTCCCTAATTTTAATGAAACTAGAGATCTGAAAGGAACTTCTACGTGCACCACACTGTCTCACTGTAAGGGCCAAATCAAACTTTATAAAACAGGAAGATTCTATGAAGAAGACATTAATGACAGAAAGACAACTCTGCAGTGTCTCTTTCTGGTCAAGATACTTCCTGAATTTTCTATGTTCCACTAGGCAAAGACTATGCTTTCTTTTTATTATCATTCCTGAGCAAAGTTAAGTCAATTTCATGATGGGTGGTTGTATACAAATGGTGTTCTCTTCCAATATAAACAGAAAAAGATGTACCAAACAAAGTACAGATACAGGAAAATATGATGGACTTACTGTGCTCCATTCTGTATGAAACCACTTAGACCCACATGGTTTGAGGTAGCAGGACTGCTGGCTGGGAGGTTTTTCCAAATATGAACATTCATAGGGATTCAAAACATCAAAATTACCTTCAGTTTTCCTAACACAAATTACTTCTCTCTGCTGACTTCCACTACCACATTCAGTAGAGCACTGTATCAGAGAACAAAAAAAAAAGGGAAAATCTATTATTCTTCTCATGTCCTTTGATTTGTTTCCAAAGTAACATTTCTCCACATCACATGGTACCACGGACTCAAAACATATTTCTAATTATCTTCATGAAGAAGACGTATAACTCTAAGTGTACTTCTGCAAAAATCTCGAAGTGTAGTTTTACCTGTAGCTACAAAAAGAAACCGGTATTTATTTTTCCAATCAACAGAGAAGCATAACTCACTTTCCCCATAAACAGTGTTACTGTTTCTTGCTGAAGCAGGATCCTATGTGCTGCACTGAACTTTGGAGGGTTATAAGGTTACACCACAGTTTTGTAGCTTTACAAAGCCTCACATTCTGTGCTGTTTTCAGAAAATGCCTTGATCTGCCAGGGTGTTATTTTCAGGCTTGCAAGTATCTATATGATGTAGTGTTGGTCCCAGTTCTGAAAAGCGAATTTGACTCACTTGGATTCCTATTGCCCATTTAAAGGTTAAGTACACACACAATACTGTTTCTGGCACTTGTAGAAAGGTTTTTAGAAGACGATTACAGCAACATATTGGTTTCTAGGTTGCATAAAGGACTATGATTTTCAGAAGGCTTTTTCAGCCTAAACCAATGAAATGTTCCTAACAATGGGGATTTTCTTTATATTTTTGGTAGAATTTACAATCCCTTTACCAGATTCCCAGAAAATCTTGAACTGAAAAAAGAACCTTAAGCACCAGAATAAATTCTACAGGAAGTACAGTAACTGCATGTTCTTTAACACAAAACATCTCTTTTAATGGTTCCTCCTAAAGGCACCATCTGAACACCCCACCTTAGCTCTGGCAGAGGAAGGGCAGCCTTCAGTGCTCCCTCCTGCTCTGCCCTACTGACTGCTCTCGTTTTGCTATTAAAAGCCAGGTAGACCAGCCAGGACTTGGCTGGTAGAACTGATGTTGTCAGACACAGCTTTCAGATCAGTAAAGACTTTGCACCCTTGTGTGCATCAAATTCAATTCAATTCCATGCAAAGAAAGAAGGTGAATGAAAAGAATAATCAGGATGCTCTGAACTGAACACCTCTCCAGCACAGCAAAAATGGGTACAGAGTTCCTATTCACTATCTGGAGCAGTCTGAGTAACAAGGCCTGGATTTCATCTATTAGAACTGCAGATATTTAGATCTGAATTTGTTATTATTGTTATACATATTCTTATACACAGTAATTATTACTTACACTTGATAGCATTAGCATAGTAGTAGTAGTAGCCCTGCAATCTCCCCCTCAGCTGTACCAGTTTAACTTCCAGCTCCTTATCTCCTGGAAGGACTGTGGGATCTGCAGTGCAGTGAGTTAACAGCACAGCTCCAGCAAGTGCTGGCACCAACAGTCCCAAAGGCTCTCCAGGCTACACCAGAGCCAGAGCCTACACAAAGGGACATAAATGCCTGGGCATGAGTTAACAGCTTCTGAAATGCCTTTGTACCTGACAGAAGAAATACTCATTTGGAACAAGAAGGACTACTAGATGTGGATGAAGGGAAGAATTTACTTTGAGGAAAGAGCCATCAGTATAGAGGCCACTAACCAAAATTTGGTCTTTTGCCTATTGTAACGACATTCAGTACAACAATAGCTAACTTTTGGATTTAGCCATTGTTTTTTGCCTTTATCTTTTGGAAATTTCATATACATACATATGTATAGGTATGTATCTCCCTGCATTTATGCATGATCACAAGGGCTCTACTTTAAGAATTGCAAATCCATTGCTTTAGTGTTTACCCGAACATGCTGAGCAGCATTCTGTCACCATTCCTTTCATAAATACACTGGGTCAGTAGGTGAAAAGTAAAAAATGAAGATAGAGAGGAGAAGAACAATTTTTTTTTTCATCAAAGTAAAAAAACCCAGCAGATGCTGAAAAGTATTAAACATCAACTCAGTAAAATACAGGAAAAAATACTAAAATACTCTAGAGAGATGAAGAAATACCTTATGGCACACATCTTTATTGCATCAAAATACAAATTTAAAGTACAATACCAGTAGAAAAGCAACAGATATGTTAGATTTGGTGCCTGGCTTACCTGTGTCCAGCCCCCAGCAAACCACTCCACTTTCCCAGTGCAGGGCCCATTATTACAGGGAGCTGTTTCCGAGGGTCTGTTGTTGCCACAGCCTTCCAGAGGCAAGCTGCTGACGTGGTTGGTCATGCACACCACGGAGCGCGTGCGGATCCCGTCCCCGCACTCTGCGGAGCACTGCGAGCAAGAGACACAGCACGGTCACTGTGAGCCCTCCAGGCTGCACAAGAAGTGACAAGTGACAGTCATGGAAGTTAGTTCATTTACACAAAGTCAATTATTTTTACTTGGAACGCAGCTGTAGCAAATTGTCTTACAGTTTCACACTTCTGTAAACACTACAAGTAGTACTTTCTTTACAGTCAAAAATGAAAGGATTAGCAAAGAAAGAAATTTCTTGGCTTATAGCTTTTTGTTAGCTTTCTTACTTTTCCTTCTTCTTCCTGTCCATAAATTCTACCAGTTTTCATGTTATTCATCTTTTTTCACACTAATGAGTAGCTCTGAGAATGGGTAATTTCAATAACAGGCTTTTCAGACAGCACTCCTATTTCAGCCTTTGTTTTGCTCTCAAGAGTTTCTCCTCCAAGCATTCAAGCTGTCAGCCAGGTGGATCTTACACTGGCTGAAAGGACAAGGTTAGGAAGACTCTGAGGGCTGTGGCACTGGGAATAAAAGTGACTGCACAGCACATCCTGGAACTTTTCCATATAACAAACTGAGAGAGTCTGACAGCACAGTAAAGTAGAAAAGTATAAACTATTTTGATGGGTCATTTCAAAAGATTCAGGTAAATCCTCAGTAAATAACTGTAACTACCACGAGTTATTGCCCAACCTGTTTCAACTGTAAGTTTTAAATGAGTTTTAGAAGAGGTGGCCATAGAAGCTTATGTCCATTCAATGTTGCCTTTTAATAACATGACTTTCCAGTAACTAATGTTCACCATTCTGAAAGTTACACTGCTAAATTCTGAAAGCTCTTACTAAATAGTGATATGCAGATTCTTATGTCACCTATTCAGAGACAGTATGTATGTCATTCACAAATCACAGGATGAATTCCATTTATGCCCTTAGAGGTTGCTCTTTCATCTACTGAAGCAGGAAAGTCTCTGGTATTTCACTGTCCTAAGCAGCATCAGACTACTGACATTTAAAAAACAGAAACATGCCAAGGAAATAAGGTCTCGTGTTTGACTGTTCCTTTGCTGCTTAATTATTTCTTGATCTTCCCTTTTGTTTTCCATTAAAATGCATTTAGCATTCCGTGTCTAGACCATTAACATAAAAGAAAAACCTATGTGCAGCTCACTGAAAGATATGTATATAATTGAATTTAAACAAAGCAATTACATTACACATGCAAAGAAACCCACAAATAAATATGTAATATATGAGAGAAAAAGTTACATTTGATTGCTATTCCAGATTTTATTTTTAACATACAATGTAATTAGGAGAAACTGTGTATTACTTCCACAATGAGCACCACATTCCTTGTGAATGAACATAACTCTGCATTAGAGCATTTAAAAAATTTTATTGACTAAGAATGAGTCAAAAAACTGGTAATGAGACAGAAAGTTGACCATTAACCATTAACCAGCTGCCACTGGTAACAGTGTCAGGGTTCACTTCCAATAGTTCAGCTGCAAAACAGCAGATGCCATGACAACACCACTATTAACAACAAGACCAACAAACACAGTCACTCATCTTCTTGAGAGGGACCAGTGACTGAAAATGCAAACTGCTCTTTACTCACTTGCATGGAGGAACACTGGTTACTTGTGTGAAACATGTAGTCATGTTACACTTATTTCACAGATACAGAATAGAAAAGCACTTTTCCTATCAGCCAGTTGATTTTTTTCACAAAATGTTCAAATAGAATAGCAAAGCTTTACTGAAATGGAATACCTAGAAAACTAAAGAAGTGATTCAGCTCTTTAGAAGCAATTTTTCTAACACAGTACAATTTTTAAAAAACTAGAAATTCAGGTTTCTTCCTCCATCTGCAAGATCAAGTAATTAGGCATCTCTTAAATGATGCCTAGAAGTAACACAATGAACCTTTTCTGTTGGTGGTGCACAACAAAATTTTCCACCTTCAGCAGGTATGTAAAATAGATTCCCCTCCTCAGGAAACCAATTTCATGGCTAAGGAGGCCTTTCCAAGGTAAAGTGGCAAAACCTTGAAAATACAAGAATAATGTAAATTGTGCTAGTAGTGAACATTTTCCTGTTCATATAAACTACAACTAAACTACACCCATTTCAGACAGGCCACTCCCAGGTGAGCTGAGCCCCACACTGTGGCTCCCACTCAAACCTACTGTGCAGAAATCAATTCTGTGGCTCTTCCCATTCCAAGCGTGTTCAATTACATTAAAGAGAGAGAACATATGCATATACTCTGCAAATACTTTTCTTATTGATAACTAATTTTCATTTAACAATCTAGTTTGCTTTTCTGCTTTGCGAAAGAGCTGGGAACAAATTTAGTCTGTAAAGTCATTGAGAAAATCTCCCTAGTCTTATGTTTTAAATGATTATGTTATGAACTAGGCTCACATATCAAATAACAGAGGAAATACCAAATGGGAAGGTATAGGGTTGTTCCACTCTCTGCTGCAAGATTTTACTACAGATTAACTACCCTCTAAGGATTTACAAAGCAAACGTAAACCTGAATGTTTCGCATTATGTATTTATTTTTTTGTGTTTTTATCTCCTTTTCAGCAAAAATCTTCTCTGTGAAAATCATGGATTTCTAAGGTCCAAGGCAGGGTGTAGGGAGTTGGATAATGAATCTTTTCCCCTTGTTTTTCACAATTGACACACCCATTACTTTCAATTTGGTGCCATTGATTCATTGCATTAATACATAGTAACTGCCATAACCTAACATTGTGAAACATGAGGAACTTTCACAAGCTGCAACCTTATTCTGGTCCTATTATTAAAGATATTTTGTTTCACAGTCTTGTTTTAATTGGCACAAATTCCTCAGAAACCTCCGTCTGTGTTTTAAGGAGTCTGCCATTTTTCCTCTTCCTGAGGTCCTTCCCTCATGAGTTCAATTTCAGAAGCTTTCCATACCCATTAAAAACTAAAAATAAAACCCCTCATTCAGGGCTCTGATAGTTGTCGGAAAACAACTGAGCAGCAGTCCAGGAAAATAAGGCAAGTTCCTGCAAACTTGGAAAACTCTAAGTGGAAGCCTGAATTTTTGTCACAGCTACAAGACAAGGGTAGAGCAAAAAAATCTCTTTTAGCAGTGCCAGTTCCCCTTCACTAACATGCCAGCCCTACTCATTACGCTCAAATGGGGCAGCAGACCACAGGAGAGGGGCAGCAGGAATTCTCCTGGGCCTCCAGAGAGCTTTCACACAAGCCTCAGCATCACTGCTAGCCTTCATTAAAGTTTTAAGTAACAACCAATTGAGTTTGAGTAAAACACCCCCATTTGTGCAGGATTTCTGTCTACTACACTTTTAACCTTCATCACCTTAATTATTTCCCACAAGATAGTAAAGGCTTCTACCAGTCTTCCTCCTGACGTTACTAAAAAAAAAAAAAAATCTATGTTTCAAATACATTTATAAAACTCTTTAGCATTATTTGACCTACTCTGAGAAAATCCATTTCAGAAGGGATTTTAGACAGATTATGTAACCTTTGTTTTTCTGATAATACACTCAGAATTGTATTTCAGAAGATCACTTCTGTCACAGCAGACTGGGGCAGATTTTCAAAGGACATAAACCCACTGAGAGCTGCCTTGATTTCTTAAAAAAGAAAAAAAAAATTAAAAAGAGAGTGTAGGAAGAAGTATCTTTTTGCACCATCAAAACATTTTCTGATACCTAGATTTAAATTGTTTCCCTTTAGAGTGCACCTATTTACCCAGCAGGTGCTGGACCAGTCCAGCAGCACCCTGGGGGCTGTCCAAGGTCACAGCACCAATGTCCTCTCAGCAATCCCAGCAGGGACAGACTGCACTGCTCTGGCTCCCACCGTGGCCCCTCGCCAGGAGAGCTGCCAGCCCTGCCCATGGCCTGAGAGCAGCAGCACCAAAGGAGCCCTGCCCATGGCCTGAGAGCAGCAGCACACCAAAGGAGCCCTGCCCAGCCTCACCTGGCCCCAGGCACACCCTGCTCCAGGCCCAGCTCCCCTCACCTCGGCCCTGCTCCATCAGTCCTCGCCTGGGCTTCCTCAGAGAGGGGCCCTTTCCCAGCCCCAGCCTGCCCTTCCCTGGTCCCTCTCCCTGGACTCACCCTGCAGCCCTGCCCCTGGCCCTGCCCCATGCCCACAGACCTGCCCAGGCTCACTGGGCTGTGCCACTCTGGGCTCTGTCCCTGTATGGACTCCCGAGCCTGACCTTGCACCTGCCTCGTCACTGCCATCCTCCTTGCAGCACTGAGCCACAGGTAAAGCCAGGCAGGCTTTGGGGGCTGACCTGGGGCAAAGCAGTCTAGAGAAGGAAACACAAATCTCTGTAGACCGTGGCCACTCTTCCAGCAAACCCTCCTGGCTGTATGTTTCACTGCAAATTATGAAGTGAGTTACATATTTATACATACAGAATGCAAACCTTCTATTTCCATATGGATCCCAGATGAAATCAATGAAAAAGGGTATTTCATCTTGTTTACATTTTATACTAAAACAAATAAGCAGTGATACTAAAAAATAATGAACTCTTGCACAGACTTAACGGTGATTTTTTTTTTTTTTGTCCCCAAGATTCAGGAGATTTTAAGTGAAGTATCCAGATTTAAATAAAAAGCAGTGAAAGAAGAGTGTAAGCTACAATATTAATTGGTGGTTCCACATTTGACTGGTCAACAAACACACTTGAACCTTTAAGGCAATGTTTCAACTGGAAGAAATAATGCATTGAATTTTATGAAGTTCTCCTTCTACTACAGTTCTCTTGCAGGATATTATTACAGAAGCATTGCTGTTACTCCTTTTAATGAAGAGTGAAATCCAGAGCATGTGTTTGGTTTGTTTTATGTTCCCTGATGTGCAGCATTCTTTCTTTCTTCCCAAGATTTTATTTTGGCCGCAGAATCTCATTAACATCTAAGAATTGTTTGTATTTTGGCTTCTTTTCTAAGTAGGCTCTAAACATAAAATGAAAAACAAATGAACAGAGGAGATGGCAATGAGGAATAAACAAAAATGCAGGACAGAAATGCTCCAGTTAGCTGGAAGGAAGCACTGGTGAGTCTCCCATTGCTGTAAATCAGGAGAATGCTTTCCCACTCCTGACCCATAGGAGAAATAAACTTCCCAGCAATTAGAGCTGTCAAGGAATCAGTCATGTGAAATGTTTGCAAGAATCTCATCTGCTCCCATCAATCCCATTTTGTTGCTAAGTTCAGTAAGGTTCACCAGATTTACTCTACTGATTAATGGACACTGTTTGGTGGAACTCTGGTGCTTTAATGCAGTATGACATCTTTAGAGAATTATGAGACAGGAAGCAATCTTTCTACAAATGCACATAAAAATATCACAAAAGTTTGTCCAGACTCTCTATAGGCAAAAGAGGTTAAAGATCATATAGAAGTCAAAGCCATGAAACTTAAGTTAATTGTCTTATTTCTGCACAAGATAGAGCAATAAATGCAGACAGGCACAGACAAAGTAAGACCAACCAGTCTCACTTTGCTATTACAGACTTTTACCCTGTAATCTTTTCTATTGAAATGGGTAAAAATTTCTGCTTCTCTCAAGATTAAGCCTGGGGAATATCAACAGATGGTGTTTAGACCTACTTCCCATACAAGGAACAAGAGTATATACTTTTCAGAAAAGAAGTGTTTGCTTCCCAAGAATGAATTGCTTTCCCTCCTTCTCTTCCAGAGCACACATGGTGGCCACACACCTCGTAAGCTTTGCAGGTAGAAGTGTTTGTGTAACATGCACTCAATGGACTCTGATACCTGTTTATCAAAATACCACAAATCAAGAACTGCGCTGTCTTAGAAACATGAAGGGGTTTTTAATTACATATATAAAAATTCAGTGTGCAGAAACCAACACCAAGGAGGTCAATGCCATGGGGCGAAACAGGTGGCCCATAAAACACATAAATACATTGTGGGAAAACAAGACTGGAGAACACAGCAAGAAGGCAGCCAAGTGTTATTTACAGCATAAAACAACATATAGCCCACCCTGGGAAGGAAACACAACTCCTACACAAATTTGTATGTGCTCTACAGATTTTTTAAGTGCACATATATAATATTGCTGAAGTCACTTTAGGGAAAAGTAATGATATAATCATCTAGTTTGGAACAGAAACTCTTAATGATAATATAGGTAACTAGCATGATTTCTGCATCAATTAAAACTTTACATGGTCTCATTAAAATAAGAAAACACAAATCCTTTTCACCATTCCTAAATTAGACCATGTTCTTTTCTTAAAACAGTGTTAAAGAATACCCATGTCAAATTCTGCACAAATATGTACCACAGTTATGAAATCCTGAAAAGGAACATCTGCTGCCAGCAAAGATAACTGTAGTTTTTATGTTGCTGTGTTTTTTTCTTGATGGTTTGCTAGTTAACCAAGGCTATATTGTAATGGCCCATGCATCCCATCAATCCAGACAGGGAAGTCTGATCTATCCCCTGCTGAAAGAGGAAGTACGTGCCTAACCAACCTCTGACAGGCTTCTGGAAATCTCTACTTGCTGCATGTGCAACTGTACACATGAAGTGTTTGCAAAGTGGGTTCAGAAAAGGACTTCTCTTCCAGCTATAACTAAGTTTGAACTCAACCATTTCAAAGTTCCAAAAGTTATGATAAGTTCTTTTACCTCTTATTTCTAGGCAGAGCTGAAATGTCAAAATACAATGGGAAAGACTGTTCTGTGGTATTTCCAGCTGGGACTTGAAGTAGGCATGTAATAAATCTCACAAAGAAGGTCTGTTCTTGTGAGATTTCCACCACAGTTTTGCAGACTCAAGAGGTTTGAACAAGCTTTTTTAAGGCATTTGAACTTTGGCTGTTTATCTGAACCCTTTGTGGCTGCCCATCGCTGATCTATGCTTATTGCTGAAGTGTGGCTTGGCTTAAAGTACTTTTAAAGGAATTGTTTGGGGAAATGACACATGCAAAGCTCATATACCTGGGAATGGCCATTTCTATTCCACGACAGAATTATTCTCTTTTCTTTCAACAGAAACACACTCCTCTACAAAGAAAGGGAAATTTCTGCTCCTAAGATGCAGCCTTTCAAGGCACAAGAAAACAGCTAATGGCCATTGTCCTGGCTTTGCAAAGCTGCCACTGCTGCTGTATTTCACTGCCTGCCACTGGAATCACTGCCCCTGAATGTCTCAACATCTGAGTTATGAGGTATGTGTGAATCTTAGGAGCTCCTGCATGTTCCACCTCAAATCTACCTTTTTCCTGAAATAAGCTGTTTCTTACATCCTCTTTGTGAATCAAACTCCAAACCCACTCCTGGCAGAAATGATGTGAATAATGCCAACTACAGTAGCAAGCATTTGGAAGAAATTAATCTGTACACTTATATAAACTGAGAAGGTAACAAAATCCATTCTTTACTCTCCAGCCCTAAAAAGTTTGTGGTAAGAAAAGAACTCCAACATTTTCCACATTACCTGCTTCACTTCTACGTCTCATTTAACACGTATAAATAAGCATAATAACATCTACAGTTATAACCTTCAGCTCAAAAGCTGCTTTTAGTGCTGCAGAGGACTAAATATCAGTGTAGAATAATCAAGAGAATGGTGCTAGAGTTTTCACTGCAATGTCTGTGCTTTATGTGGTGGAACTGCACTGGGCGATAGCAGCTGGGCAAAATGACGTCTTCAAGGGTAGAATGGATTTAACAGCACTGTACAAAGAACAGATCTATAAAAAAAAAAAAAAAGCACTGCCATTTCCCTACAGCAAAATCTTTGCCCTTTGCACTAATACCTCTGCTTCTCCTGGTATCATCCTGTCCATACTACGCAGGAGCATACACTGGAAAAAAAAGTCAAAACGACATGGATTTAGTAGTCTATACTTTTGTTTTCTTTATAAAATCTATTTGAGCTGTCTGGGGGCGGAAAATTTTGCAAGTCTTGTTGCAAGAATCTTGTAGCAAGAGTCTTGTAGCAAACTCTTGTAGCAAGAATCTGATCAGCCTTTTAAAGTACCTGCCCTACTTGTGAAGCTCCTGCTCCATCTTGGCATCTAAACCATGTGGAAAATCTTCTGAGTGTCCAAACTAATGCACAGCCTGTGAGCCTGGCACTACTGGCTTTCAGAGGTACTATCACAAAGTGATCTAAACAATGAAATAATGAAGTTATGAATGTCATCTTACAGCTTCACTGATAAATTACATTATTTATCTGTCAAAGCAGAGGGAGACGCAACCGGGATTTTACAGACTGAAGGCTGAACTTGCTTACGGATGAAACTGATATGCCAGCATCCACAAGAGGGACCAAAATACCAGGCTTTTCTTAGCTCATGTTTGTAAGCCTCTTAATGAAAGCATATAAATATCACCACTGAACAACAATTCTAAGCCCAATCATGAAACAAGTTAAATCACCACTGGTTTTACTGCTTTCATGCAGAGAATCTGACTCATTGGAAGAAAACTAACCCCAACATCCACATTCACAAAATACAAGAGCCTGAATCAAGCCTGCATCAGCTTATGAAGTTGCTCCCCTCTCTTCACACCTATGAAATAATTGGTTTATGGATTGAACTTAAACCCAGACATCAGGCCACAAAGCTGTATCCCTTAAAAAAACAGTGGGGAAACTTTTAAGAGTCTGGATCTCGAGACTCAGCACTAAGCAAGGAAGAATAATAAATCTCACCACACTTAATATTTTGGAAAATTCAGACTTAGAGCCAATTCTAAGTCTGGACATTTGGCCATGTACCCACAGGCTTGCCCTTTCTATGAATTCCGGTATCTTAACAGAAACTCAAGAAGCCCTTGGGATCATTATTTTTTTGTTTGCTTTTGCCTGTTTAAAAGACCAAGAATAAACATGGAAAATAAGATTACTCCTTTTATGGCTGTACAGATGTGTATTTTTTAAATTCTGATGCTCTTGTTTTAGAAGGTTTGGCAGGATAAAGGTACCGAGAAGCCTTACCCTGTCACTCCATTCTGTAAGGAACCAGCTCTTGGCACAGGGGCCCATGTCGCAGTTCTCGATGTCATTTGGCCGCAGCTTCATGTTACATTCCTCATCATCAACAATGTCCCCAAGGTTGCTGACACACTTCACATCTCGAGTCCTCTGTCCCACTCCACAAGGCACTGAACACTGTGACAAAAGGGAGGTTGCATCAGGACTCTGTGCAAGGACTGCAGTGGCTTACCAGGGAGCTGGGACCATACAGTTCATCCTCCTGCTAAGGCATCTTTCTGGTTAGGAAACCGATGGTCATGGTCAAGCAAGGATTTATTGAACTAAGATTTGCTGATTTCCAAGGTTTTTAATATTCCACTTGTTTTAAACAAAACCAAACTGACGTTTGACTAGTGATACCTGGAAGAAAATTTGTATTCTGAGTTATTCTGCCCCAAATGAACAGATCCTACTTACTGAGGTCCACTCTGTCCTGATCTGCCACTCGCTGCAGATCTTGAGCTGGCAGGTGCTGGTTGTGTCGGGTTTCTCCAGGTGCTGGCAGCGGTACTGCTGCACTGTCAGCGTGCGGTTGGCGTAGATCTGCCGGCACAGGATCTGCCGGTGCTGCATTCCCAGCCCACACGTTTTGCTGCACTCAGACCACTCCCCTATATCCCAGCTGAAGGGGAAAAAAAAGGACATGTTTGTTCCACAAAGAATTCTCTAACACTGATCTTAACAGAACTGGAATGACATGATTCTTATGCTGGTCCAGAATCCTATAAAATCACACTTCAGTCTCTGTGTGTGCAAGGATCCCTTAGGAGGCATCATCACACATTTGTTTACACAGCCTTCCTGCAGAGGCTGGTAATTATGAGCATGGATACAGATTGCACAATTCATGATCTCAAGACATATTACAAATGTTACTTAAGCCTGTAATAGCTGCTTAGTTTTCAAAAGAATCTGTCTATAATATATATTACTGCTCTAATTACATTTCCCAGAAGTTTTAAGATGTGCTGCATAACATTTTTCTGCAGCAAAGGCTCTACAAAAGACAACACCACAGAAATCACAAAATGTATCCAGGCATTCATTCATCAGTAAAACTGAAATAGCACATGATAAGCGATGAACAAATATAATTAACTTTAGAGACTGGAAAAATCTCTAGATAGATCCTTCTCATTCCAAATTTAACTGTATTTATCTAGTCACCTTTGTATAAATATGTAATTTTCAGTTTTTTCTTTACAAGCATGAAGACAGACACACACCTAAAGGAAGTATCTAAACTGTTTACACATTTTATTTCAGAACACTTGTGGACAGCAAGGAGAATCTCTGCATTTAAATATTACATTTCTTTGTTTATACTCCTGATATTTTTCTGAATGACTATGAGTTTTAGAATGAAAAAGGTGAGGAAAACGCTTCTGGTGAGAGAAGCCATCTCCAGGTAAATGACTTCAGAAGTTCCTGAGTATCTATTATACACTAGGAAGTTGCTCATCAGAGACATCTCTGAGCACTTACATCATTAGAACCTTCCCTGGCATAAGGAGTGACCACTTGCTGCTCAGAAGAGAACTGGAGTATAACCACAACAGAGATTGAAAATTGACATAAAACAAAGTTGCTCTAATGGCAACTGGGTTTAACCCTTTCTCTTCTTGGTATACACCCTGGATGAACTGTTCTTCTGGTTGTTTTTTAAATTTTTATTTAAATTTTTAAGTGTTTCAAACAAGTTGCTCAGCCAATAGCAATTCACAGTCTCCTGACAGCAAGTGTGATTCAGAAGGAAACCACACCTGAGCTGCTTGTATCAGAGTGCTGGAAACAAGGACCACCACCTCAGAACCCAGTCTTGGAGCCAAAGAACTGCTCAATTCAGGGAAGAGAGGTGAATTTACAAGGGGGTTGTGGTGAGCACTGTCTCATCTTTAAGTAATGCAAGCATGGCCACTATAGCACACTGATCTCCTGTGGAGTGACAGAACCTCTTCTTTACACAGCCATATGCAGAAGCCTCTCACTTGAAAAAAGTGTACCCACAGAGACCACATAGAGTGTCTGCCTGAACAATCACACACATTTTGAAAAACTGCTACACCTACTCATTTCCAGGTTCCCTTTTGCCTACTCTGCATGCTATTGCCCCCTGTGAAGGGGAAGAAGGCCACCAACAACTACGGAAAAAAAATCCACTACAATTTACAACCCAAGTGCACTGTACTTAGAAGCTCAAACTACTTTCCTACTTAGAATAGCCTCCTTGACGTGCAAGACCTCATGATATTGGCTTATTTCACTTGCTTAAATTATAGTATCTTACAAAGCAGGGCATGGGAAGAGGTTGCAGGCCTCCTCTTCTGGGATGGGTTTGGTGCTGCTGTCACAGTAACCCTCGGGTACCTCCTCGTGAGTGATCCTGTTGACGCAGTGGAAAATTGGGTACTGTGATCCTGAAATTAAACAGACAATTAGGTAAAGAATGGCAAAACACTCTGCAGCAATACCAGCAGCATCCAACATTGATGCAGAAAGGGAAAGCGTAACCTGACAACAGGAAATACAGACAAAGATTTTATCTAAAATTTCCAAATGTAAGAGCTGACAGGATGCGGTAGCAGTTTCCACACTGTCCAAATTTCAGCAGATCTGTTTGCTCAGTCATCTTAACTGGAAATCTAGGACAAGATCTGGTGACAGTTCTCATGGGAAGCATTTTCACTTTGTAAAAGAAAGATAATGGTCTTTTTCTAAGCCAAAGTTTTACAAACATGCTTTGAAATCTCACAGGTTTTCATCAAAACTGTTAATTTAGCCTCCCTTTTCATTAGGTAGCACAAAAATAACTCATTTTTCCTTCTTGCAACTTGGAATTTCCTAAGATTATTTAACTTTGGTGGATCATTAAAAAAATAATTAAAACCCATCATCTATATTTCTGCATAAAGAAATAAAGTAGAAGGAAATTAAAAACATAGAGGAAAGAAAAAAGCACAAAGTGTCCTATACTGAATGATGCAAAATGAAAACAAAGCCTTAAATAGTACAGATTTTTTTCCTGATTTTTCCACTCCCTTCTTTGTCAGCCTGTATAACCTAGTTTGGCTTGAAATGCCTTAGGGACATCAGAGAGTCAAGGGCATCTCACACCAAGATCATAAGAAATGTTCATAGTCTCAAGATCCAGATCTCAAGACCCAGCTTCTTTTGAATTTAACTTAATCAGAACACGCACACATTCTTCATATAATGGGAAAAGAGACACTTACTTCTGGCAGTTCTGGTGCCAAATTTTATGGAGTAAATAGGAGGCTGAAATTAATTTTTTAAATTTTAATATTTTTTCTTAAGTCTAACAGTTTTGCTATCTTCATTTTGACTCAGATTTCATTAATACCACTGCCAAGAGTGACCAGATCTCTGCAGAAAGCACAAGAACTATGTGCCAACATCGATAAAGGCCACGGAATACACAACCAAGATTTCCAAGATGGAAAGGAAGAATACATTTACCCTGATGTGTTCCTGCAACTGCACCATAAATTGCCTGATTTGGATACTAAAATTCACCTTGAATATGGGAATTCAGTCACTCAGTAGTTGATACAGACTGATTGCTACTAGCCAATAATCAGACACAATTTTGGATTCTGCCTACATGACTTGTAGTAAAAGCACAGTGTGCTTAAATGCCAACTAAAATATTTTTCTCCACAGAAGGGCTGACTTAAGGAAGTCTGAATTTTACTGGTAGCATTTTAGCTCTAGTACTTCTGCAGTAATTTCTCCAAGGAGAAATGTTTTTTTTTTAACTGAGAAGCAATTTTGATTGCTACTAATATTTCTGGATTTTTTCAGCTTTGTCTGTAGCTATAACATGGACATTCATCTGGCCTTGGACCAAATTTACAAAGTGTCCCCTCAAACTAATTAAGAAGCAAATGTTCTACATGTATATGAACTGGTGACAGTCAGCTGAGCTCCCACACTGGTACATGTTTAGTTTAAACCTCTGCAGTTTTATGGGTATGGTGGTGGGTGGCTATGCATAGTACAAAAGATTTCACTTTTACCATCACGAAAACTTATTCTTCCAAGTAATGCTTGTGTTCTGCATTACTGAATCTGTGGTCACTGTGAATGTCTGGCAGCAAAGCTTAATCTTTGCAGTATATGCAAGCAGTGTATGAACCACTTCCCAAAAGCTCAGCAGGCCCTTTCCATCCCTTTTCCTTCCCACTTCTTCCCTGTTAAAACGTCAGATTTCTGAAGTCACATCAGTGCTGCTCCAGCAACATCCAATGAGACAAAGATATGTCTGATGAAATGCCTGTGAAACCCTCCCATAAAGATCAGAAAACTGTTGACAAAGACCCAAAAAGCATGGTGGGTGTACCTGACAAAGCTGGAGAGCTAAAAGGGAATGGTAAAGAATGCCAAAGAATGTTGAGGAAAGTAGCTGTGTATCAAGGACATGGGAGAGAGCAGCTTGCCATAAATGCTGAAATATTTCCTTTCAAAGGCAAATGTCATATCTTTCCTTATAATTTCCATACTTGCTATTTCTAATTTTGCTGTTTCTACTGATTTAAATATAAGCACAGGTAATAGTAGTGACATGACTTTTGACCGTGTCACTACTATGGAGAACAGAGAACAACAGGTCTGACAATGTTTTGTGCATACACAAAGCACTTACCTTTCCCACATGTAGTAGTGCACTCAGTTTTTCCAACCTGCTTCCAGTTGTGTTCTCGGTTTTGTCTTGGTGGTTGCATAGCAGGTACCTGGTTTTCTGGCTGATGAGAAGGAAATCTTCCTGGCTGAATAACTGGAAAAGTTCCAGCTGACTGTCCAGTGAGAATGTCTGTCTCTCTATGCAAATCCTCATCCTCATGACTTGTACTTTCTGGCATTCCTAACTGACCATTCAGTGGCTCCCCTGATGATGGACAATAAGAGAAAAGTAAAATAATGAGCCCATTAGTCTATGTTATGATTCTCTAATAATTAGAACTGGAGAATCACTAAACTTGGAAGCAGCTTTAATCTGCTATGTAGAGACTGGCTAATAGTGACCTGCAAAGATTGTGTTGTTTTAAACTAAGATAACCAAGTCTTAGCCAGCAAGTACATTAAAAACTAAAAACTGAAGAATCTCCAAAGACAATGTAGAGTTAACACACCCAGTGTCAAAATTTCCCAAAGCATTTTTGTTTTGTTCCATGCTCTGCATTCTGTGCCTCCCCATGTCACAACACAGCTGCTCCTCATTATGAACATACCAAACACTCAGAAATTTGTCAAAGCAAGTCACGAACATTAAAGCAAGGACCAAATTCACTTGCAAAGTTTCTCCTGTCCTTCAGAACTTCCTAGCTGTACACACAGCACATACCCACAGCTCAGGCAGGAGCTGCCCAGATTCTTGCTTGGGAAGAGAACACTGTTCTGTTTGATCCTCGCCAGTTGCAAGAGGAAAGGGGAACTGTGGAGGGTTGTTTTAAATCTCAAAAAGAAAAAGACTCTGAAAAGAAAGATCATGTTCTATTTCATTTTTGAGACATGGTTACAACACTCCTTCTCAAAAGAGTAATCTTCCCAGCTAAAGCATAACAAACCCTGGCAGTTTTAATTCACTGAAGTTTTACCAAATCTATGCTGAGTTCTCATTCAACATGTAGGGTGAAATTCTGGGCCTCTCCCACATCAATAGCAGCATTTACACTAATTAATTGATATGAGTTTCTCCATTAGCTTATTAAGTAACAAAAAATGTTTTATAAAAGGAAATGGTGACATTTTACCTGGCCTCCTGTGAGCAAGCAACTGAGGACTAATGACATTGTCTCCTGGAATGATATACTCATAATGTATACCCGGGTTAGGCTGCTGATGTATCATCTAAAAAGAAAACCAGGCATACATTGAGTCCTTCCACTTCTTATGTTACTAATACTTAAATATCAACTTGAACTGATCAGCTACATAACATTATTTATCACTGGTTGGGATAGAAACAATGGTTAATGACTGTCTCCAAAAAATGCAAAAAGAAGAAAATACACGTTACTGTTCACAAAGAAGAAAATGCAAGTTCCTGTGTTTGTAAATTGAGCTAGCTTATGATAGCAGACAAACTGTTTGTCTAAATCTTCTTTGAAAAACCTAAGGCTGCCATGCTTGGGGCCAAGGTGTGCTGTGGGCTGTGCCAGCCACGGCCTCCCCTCTCAGCAATGGGAGCAGCAGAGGCTCACACCAGGCCTCAGCAGCAGAAGAGATGGTCCTAAGGTCATCAAAACAGTCTCAGATAGCAGGAGCTTGACAGACGCCTGAGGAAACAAAAGCAAAGAAGAAACAAAGCAGAAAAAACAAAATACCACAACCCCCAACCCTACACATGCAGCCTACTGCATTTCTCAAGGTTCCCCAGAGGCTCAAGGAGAGCACCTGCAGACAGCACACACGCAGTACTCTGCACCCATCCCAAAGCCAGCTGCTCCTTCCAGCACCCTGCAGCTCCCTCAGCACCCATGGAGCCCCAGCAATCCACCAGCTCAAACTGGGGCTGTCCTGCTGCCCTCCCCAGGAGCACTGCTCAGCAAAGATCAGGGAGCAGATCCCAAAGGCCCATGGACTTGCTGCAGCAGCTGAAGATCACCCACAGCCCTCCTGCATCCTTCCACATTCATTTTCAACTGAACGAAGATGCAACCTAAGTGCAGCCAGACTCCCACTGCCTTACAGCAAACCACAACTCTATCAACGTGTTCTTTACGAAACACAGGCAGGAACCAGAAGCTTTTCTCCCTTAAATGTGAAAATGAAGGTCAGGGTTTTCAGAATGCTGCTGCACAAGCCCACGTGAGCTGACAGGAGCATGACTCTGACAGCCACTGTTACTCTGGGTGTGCTTGTTCAAGCAGTTGGGCATAATAGGACCTGAGAAAGATGCAACTTTAGGACAGCTTTTTTAAACTGTTAGCAGCACACTCCATTCCCATCTGAACGGAGTGTGCATCTACTGCATTGCTGCTCTGAGCCTGAGCACACTCACACTACAAATGCAGGGGTGTCATGAGCTGCTAGTTTCACCACTTCAGCTCTGATTACTTCAGTAATGCTACTACTGACACTTACGTTTTAGCCTGAACTCTCTGTGGGAATTAGTCTGATAGAAGCCTCAGACTATACTCGAAGTACCTTATAAAATCAAATCAAATCAAATCAAATCAAACCAGAACACAAACAAACAAAACCCCAAAACAACAAACCCACAAGCAAACACCAGAGATTGCTCTGGCTCTTTGGTTCTCACCAATGAATCTCAAGGATTTGTGGACCTAGAAGTAAAATGTCCTGCTATCCTAATGGCCCAGTGACCCAGCAGAGGACAACTAATGCTTCAAGGCTTCACTAAATTCACATCTATTAGTACCAACTAGGGATTCAGACTTTTGTTTTAACTTATGTCAAAATCACTCTTTCCTTGCCAAATATAATAGCTGTTCCTCTAAACGCTGTCCCTCAGAGAGCATTCACTTTTCTGTCCATCTAATAATGCACTGCCAGCAGTATTTTTTTTTGTAAGGTTGGGTCCTTCCAATATAACTTTCTTATCCAAAAAATACACCCTCTTTGTGGTCCTGAGGGAACCAAGAACATGAACTAACTTCAGCAGTAGAGTACACTTCCCTTTCCAGAATCAGGACCCTGTTTTTTAGATGGTTCCAGGAACAACTTCCCAGTGGTTCCCATGTGATGGTTTTTCCATCACATTTCTCAAAACAACTGACAGGCATATTTTAGAGAGAGCTTAACTGATGAAGTTAAGTCCCTAAGTTAAATCCCTAATTAGTATATTTTTCCAGCTTTCCTGCAGGAAAATACCTGAAATGATAGAATAGTTTTGCTCTGAGTTAGTGGACTTAAGTCTTTGTAGCAATATATGCTTCAAACTTGGACAGAACTTGCATCTCTTTTTCTTGTTACTTATAACCTCCTGTAAATCAGAAAGCTTTTCACTTAACATTTCAGAGTGGAAAAAAGACAGCATGATCTCAGGAAAACAAAACAGAATGCCATATGGAGTTCCCATCTGCAAATCTCTTCATTTTTCTACACAGAGCATAAAGATCATGAGTATGGGTGAATGGAGAATTACATGACTCAGGCACTGTAAGATGAAGTCTGAAAAAAGACACCTGTATCTGCTTGGCTACACATTTCAAACCTGGGAGAGTGGTAGTCATACTGAGCATTGATTTTCTTGCATCTAGTGTTATTCACCCTTATCTTTCCACAGTATATTAAAAAAGAGACTAAACTATCATTTTATACTGCATGTAGCATTCCTCCTATCAACCAGAAACATCTCAGGTGAGAGTCCAGCCAAATCAGAAGTGGCAATCCACAGCAGCAGACACAGAGCAAAGCTGGTAAAGCTATGCCTACCATGACAGTTTTCTTACAGTCCCCAAGCCTAAACCAAAACATTACAATATCAAACATCAAAAGAAACATCAAACAACATCAGTATTTCCTGACCCACTTCTCTCTGGGTCATTACGTACTAGGCATTAATTGGCTGAAAATAAAAACTCAGGGCCAAGCCTCAACTCACAAACCCTGTAACTGCATAATGACACAAACATCTGAAAAACACAGAGTCTGCATTGCACAGTTTAGGAACCCAATTGTTTATTTTTCCAGGCTTTTCCCAGTCATCCATTACAATCAATTGGAAAAGAAGTTTGGATCAGTTGGACTAGATGATCTTACAGGTCTTTTTCAACCTTAATGATTCTAGTGTTCTCATAAATATTACATTGCTTTATTAGACACCATATAGAAGATGGGGAATAATTTTGCCAACATTTAACTTTTCCCAGCTTAGTAATCAGGGTAGTTACTATTAATTTTTCTATGAAATTATCCAGCACACTCACTTTTCCACCCCATACTGCACTCAAGGATAAAAAAAGCCCAGATGAAAGAATCATATTTTCAGTTCATCTAGTTTTTCAAGAAATGAATTTTACTGCGTGGGAGTGTATAATCTCAGAACACACCATTTATCTTGGAAGAAATTTTAATCAATTCTAGTTATATTTTTTTATTTCAGTATGATGAGCTAAAAACCCATTCCATCTGAAGTAAAAGGCTTTCTCAATATTTCTCCCTCTTAGACACTATTTGTCTTCTCTCTTCCTTTCCCAAATAGCCATTATCTAGCCTATCACAGCTTCATATTAAAACTGCCCTGCTTCAAATCCTACATTCTATGGGTTTATGGACTTGTTTCTTTCAAAGGAAACTGAGATGGTGAGAGGCCTTGTTTGGCTTAAGTATTTGCTTCTTCACCGTAAAATTATACTATGCCAAATTTGTTTCAACAGGAAAGTATCCTTTCCTGTTGAAAAAAATCCAGTTCACAAAAGAAAAGCCTTGAACATTTGTACGCCCTACTTCTACTTTACTGAACAAGTTCAATTGGTTTTACTGAATCAGTCAAGTCAGAGAGAAAAAGGCTTGATTCAGATTTTGTATGATCTGGTGTAAAATGGATACCACAGCAAACAAGTGCAAAATATCAAAACTAACATTTCCAAATAAAGTAACAAAGTGTTGGCACTGAATACCATTTTAGCGTTGCATGTTAACAATGAACCGAACAACTTCTTTTCCACCAGGAAGAATAATTTAAATACTAACTCACATAGACATCAAGGACTTCATTTGTTGGCCCATCAGCCAAAAAGGACTCCCCTGCAGTGCTGGAGATCTCGTTGGGGCGTCTGTAAGTGAACATGGTCCCGCCACCTTCGTACCTGCCCGGGCGATCGATGGCCCAGTTGCCATTGATGATGGAGCGTCCTGAGCGGCTGCGCAGGGCTGCAGGGGGACACAACACAAGGATTTGGTCAGAGAACAGCACCTCCCCACACTGGTGCCCCATCAGTTCCCCACAGCTGCACAGAACACTCTCAGGTATTCCTGATACCAGGGAACCAACCTGGTGAAAAGAACAGAGTTGTATTAGTAGTTGTGGGGGAAAAAAACTCAACAAATCAAACACAAACCAATCTCAACACTTTGTATGCTTATGCTGTAGGAAAAGAAATAAAAATCAAAGATAGCTTGGAAACCTTTTTCAACAGTTTCTCCCAGGTGGCCACACGACTCTCAGCCAGCCAGCAGCACACACAACACACATGGATGCCAAGGAAGTGGTTTTCCTTCACTTTTGTCCCATTGCATGGACTATTTTGCGATTTAGGCAGAACAAAACACAGAGTCAGATCCAGAAAACCAGTGCATTACACAATGTAGAAGGACCAAACAATGGAGGGGCACATCAGTACCCTGAGTTGCCAAATGTCCCTGTTATTCTTCGTGAAGCCCTTTGGTTGGTACCTCCACTTCCTTTTCAGAACAAGATTTTTTTGTCAGAACACCTGCAGAGTCCTGACCTGAAGCACTGCTTGGAGTGCTGAGCACTCTGAAAATGCCAGTAGGATCTATTGCATAAAAAAGAGTGACTTGCAAATCAGATACTAGCCAGGGATTGATAAAACATGGATTCAATATCCTGCTGGGCAGTGCATTCCCTTTGTTATTACGGGCTAGTCAGTGGTTTGGTGACATAGGAGCCTCTGTTCCTTCAAGGTGCAAGCCTTGAACTTAAAAAAAATTAGGGTCAAAGACCCAGTTATTCCAGAGACTGCTTCTTCTTCACCCTGTCTCAACAACAGTAATACTCAGTTAAAATGCTCTCAACATTATACACAAGTATTTATGCTACCAGGAAAAACTTACATGCATGGCCTAAATGATGGGAAATTAAATTTATGCCACTAATTCCAAAGTAATACACATTAGAGACAAAACTTTTATTGTTTGTATATATTCCAGACATCTGAATTAACTTAACTAATCAATAGAAGCAGTCTTTCTGCTTTGCTGCAGGACTCAGAACAGGATGTCCTGTGAGAAGGGACAGTGACACTCCCTTGTCTTGTTAGGTTGTAAAATTCAAAATCTTTTGACTTGGAGGGGTTCCTGCTGACTACCCAAGTATTTATAATTTGCTTATATTGATGAAATATTTTTATAAAAGCAAAAATGTCAACGAATTTAATGGCTTTGGATCAGACTCTGTAAATGTAATCACACATTTTGAACTTTTATTTTACTCAATGCTACATGTTTATTTTCCCAAGAGCTGCCACACATCCACTTGCTTCCTAGGTCTCATTTACTGACATGCCAACAAAACAATCTCAATGCTGCAGACATTACTTGAAAAATATTTTATACAATATCAGCCATGGAAATGGCTTCATCATTCCTTGTATTGTGCTGAAAGGAAAAATTACAGCTCAAAAAATATTGCACACATGTTAAATAGGAAATCCTTAAATAGGAAATAGTCACATTATTTGCTATTTATATGCTATTTACACTTTGCTGCATTTTAATTCAAACAACTATGGCTTAAACACTTCTGCAAAATGTATTGGAGACTGATTTTACATTGGTTTATTAATGTGAAACACTTCCTTAATTTTATGATCTGAGTATTTTTTCTTAGATTGATGCTAAACAAGATAAATGAATCATCAAGAGCTCAAGAAAAAAAAGAGAGCTGGCTAAGATTAAATTGTTATTAATAATGAAGCTGTAGAAAGATGGCTGTCTGAAAAACTGAGTGCACATTAAACTTTCATTTCAAATCCATCATATGACACATTTGAGAGAGGCCTCTCCATAAAAAGGGAAAATGTGCCTCTTTTATGTTTTGATCACTCTGCATCCAGCACCTCAAGTCTGCCCCCTGAAGAATTTTTATAGTGCTAATATTTTTAGCCAAAGCATGAAAGATTATGAGAAGTTTTACCATTAAGTCCTCATGAGGAATTCCTCATAGATGCTGTAGCTCATTTAATCTATCTTTCATCTTGGAAACAGCTTTTAACTAAAGTTGTGTTGTTTACAGTGGCCTTCAATGTTTGGCATTAGTGATACAGGAGTATTTCAGGATACAATTCTGATTAACTTCTCCATATTAGTAGTTTGATGCATATTTTAAGGGTCTTGCTGAATGATTCCTATTTTTCTAACCATATCTGAAGAGAATTATTTTAGGTGTGGGTGTAGTACCTCACTATTTGCAGTACATTTTCACCCAAAATAGGCACAGTACCAATAATGAAATGAAACTTCTTAAATCTGGCAACAGCACCAACATGCAGAGCAATACAGTATATTTTTCTGCCCTAAGGCTTTTCTGTCTGGGAGAACAGTGTCCTAAGTCCTACTTAATTGCTTTACAAGCCCTATTAAGGCTGTAGACAGACAGAATTGAAGTTCTTTCCCACATACATGAAGTGTCTCTCCTTTGGTCCTGACCCACAGAGAGTGAAGCAGGGAGCAGCTCCTGTCTCTGGGAAGAGGCTGCAGCCTTGCAACTGTGCCCAGTGGGAATCCAGGTCAGGCTTGGCTGCTGAAGTCAATTGCAAATGTCTCACTGGTGATTTAATCCAGGGAACCTTGACAAGCTGCAGATGCACTCAAGGTGCAAGTCAAAGATTGAAAAGACATCATAAAATGTTCTTTGCTAAAGGTCCTCAACAAAGGCACCCCGAAGAGGTCAGTGGGTGAGATGGATGGGGCTCTCAGGCTGCATTTGCTTTGCAGCTGCCAATCAAAAACCTAAGCATCTTACAGGTAAAGTGCAGCAACTACCTTATTTTTACACCATAAGCACAATTTTTACTTGACACATCACATTTGAAGCATTTTCTTTTTATTTTACTTTAACACGCTTTTAAAGATTTAATCCAGTTGCTGTTGAGTTAAAGTGCAAGAATGTCTTGGCCATACTAGTTTTCTATAGAAAAAACACTTTCCCAGCACCTTTAAAGAAAGTGCCCAGATACAGCTGCAGCAAATAATCAGTTACTTCTGAGTAACCACTTTGATGAAAGAAGTGAAAGAAACATGCAACTTCTCCTGTTTATCTTTCCTGCACAAAAATACATTATATGGAGCTTTCAGAGAAAAATATTCACATACTGCATTATAAAAATCAGTGCAGGGTGGTGCATCTTGTACAACTAAACCTCACAGATAGCCTTTGCTGACATCTCCTGTGAGGTAAGTCAGCTGGCTTCATGGTACAAACTATGAGGAATGTAACAGCAGGAGAAACTTGGAAGGGAGAGCTTGTTGGAAAAGTCCAGCAAATGGAAAAGTCCAGAAAGTGGAAAAGTCCAGCAAATGCATTGAGCTGGCCTTTAACCCTGAGCAGCCATACCTACAGCCTGCTGACCAGCTGCCACACCAGTGCAACTCCTAAAACCAGCAGCCACTTCTGAATGCACACAATTGTAAAACTCTCTTCTGCAAAAGGACATGAAGACAGCTTCAGACATTAAAAAAAATAACCTCAACAAAAAACAACTCCAAAAAACTATTCAGTGTCACAAAACACAGCCTGTCTTCATGCCTGTCAGTCTTGCAGGGTGGAATACAGAATGCCTGTTAGATAACTAAAGAGGGAGCATAAGGACCACAGTCTAGAAATACTCTGAGTTACAGCACACAGTTTCTAGGCTACTTTAAAGTACCTCTGCATAATGAGGAAAAAGCCAAATGCCTAGAAACTCAATAATAAACTGTTTTAAAATAATTAAATATTCATTAGCTCAAGCATATTCTCTGAAAAAACTCCTTTCCAGTAGCATAGATATTTGCTGATTATTAGAACACACCTTAGTTACAGAATGTTCAGGAGAAATTTGGCACACTTCTCATGAACTGAATTATCTATTATTTGTCTTGGAATTTTTCAATTCAAACTCCTATTGCGGTCATGGCAAAGCTCCCACAGGACCCTGATCTTAATTCAAGAAATATCAGTAATGCTAAGCTCTCACGATCAGCAAGAGTCAAATGATTTTAACAATCTGATCCTACAAACCCCTTACTTCAGAGCCAATGGAGGATATTAGAAAATGGTCAGCAGTTCACTTACTGGCCTTAAATTAGGATCAGATTGTATAAATCAAAACACAGTGTCTCTGCAGGTTGGACACCTTTACCTCTTGCACTGTATTTATTTTCTTCACTGGCAACCAAGACAGGGTAAGGGTACAAATTTGTAACAAAAATGGGGCATCTTCTAATTGTGCACAGCTGAGGCAAAGTGTTCATGAACTGCCAACCATTTTGGAAGTTCAAAGCCATTACTGGTCATTTTAACTGTGCCAGAAAGGACATGGACCAGAGAGTTGGACTATCCACTAAGAAATGGTCTATGACTTACATAATCCTAATGCAAACCAGTATTTTCTAAAACAAACTTTAAGACAAAAACCCCCTGTATATGCCTCCACTATCCCTCAATCCAGGATGGACCAGAAACAAACATAACACAAAAGCATAATATGTCTTGGCATGTGTTTCTAACATCCTGAAACAAGGAGTAAATTTGATCCTATGGTATTTCCAGTCCTTTTTTAAAGCCTAGGAATCAGAATTCCTGCAAAAGGTTTCAAATTTTAGGGACTTACTCATCTACGAATCTGCAAAGGATCTGAAATTTTGTTTGTCTACCTTTCTATACAATTACACCATAATATAGACCCCTATTCTTACAAATATTACTTATTTTTTCACCTAGAAGAAACTTCAAAATCTGCTTTTTAGAAATCCAACAAACATCTTTGCTTACAGCTTTGAACAGCTTGGACATATGCTAATTTTGTAAAGGTACTGTTGCATTTATCCATGAACTGAGTAATTGTCATAACATTGCAAATTAAATATGACACATAGTATTTATTGGTAGCATTAGCACTCAAGCAATTGCTTAAATATTTTTATAGTAGGCACTAGATAAAAGTACCAGATTCCCCACTATTACAAGGAAATGATAATTCAAGTATACTATTATTTCCAAGGAAAGGTTTGCACAGTTTTCTTTCTTATCTAAAATATTAACAGTAGAACTTCAGGTCAACAGCATAATCCTGCTCAATAAGTTATTTAGATATTCTCCTTAGGGAGCTATCATATATAAGAAATCTTACTTCAAAGGGGAATAAATTTGAAACAGTAAATTCTATTAAACCAATTTTGCCAAGTTTTTCCTGAGGTCCCGCTTTGGCAGGTTTTATCCCTCCACCATGACAGTGTCAAAAAAAAGCAAGTACAAGAGATTCCTATTCTGTTGCCTTAGGTGTAATTTAGTGTTGCTTCAGTTTTGAGAAAGCAGGCATCTTCTGGGTGCATTTCCTAATGATTAGGAGAGCAGCAAATCCCACTATTGCTTTTAAAAGATTTCTGATTTTTTTTTTAGCTGCAAGAAGAAAATAGTATTTATTTGCTTAAATGTAATGGTTTTGAATTAATCACTGCAAACAGAAATGCTCCTTTTCTGCACTGCGGCAAACAGTAATTTTCCATTTCAGAGGATGCATGGAACTATTGCTTCCCCAGTTCCCTCAGAGAGAAGCTTCCACTCCTCTCAGATGTGCCTGTTCCTTTTTGTGCTTGACTCCAAAAGCCTTGTTGATGCATCAGCTCAAGGAAAATGCTGGGGCAGCAAAGCAGAACAGACAATTAACTACTGCTGCAAATAGATTTGTCCTATACAGAACAGACTGTTCAGGCCCAGACACTACAGCAGGTTTGAAGCCTCAATGGCTTCAGTAAAATCTCCAAACGAAGAGCAGAGTCAATCTCCATGTTACCAATTCTTGAGCTTCTGTCAGGAGAGGATGCAGGATTTCCTCGTTTTTTAGCAGTCTTCCCTGCCAATGGAACAAAACCACATTAGCTAGTCTAGGCTTCCTCTTCTGTCTTTTTGGTGATATGAGAAGCAAAATTCAAGAAACCCCCTCTCTCACTACAGCATTCTCACACTGTGACTTCTGAGACTTTGGCACACGAGGTACTGCAAAATACACACACAGATATATGACCTGACATTTGCAAAATGTGATCATATGGCATTTATTGTGCTTGAATGTCACTGCTTCTCTCCCACACATCATCCTCAATCCCAGTGGGAAGCAGCGTGCAACACAGACATTTGGAAAACCCATACAAACAGTAGTGTTACTCAAGCAGAGAATGTTCTGCATTCTACTGCCCAGCTGCTACACTAACACTGTAAACCTATGTCTGTGTACAGCCTGGAGCTTTGGAAATAGGGAGCTCATAAAGCAGATTTGATGATGCAAGTAAAAACATTCATTAAAGCAGAATTTCAGCATTTTGTTAATTCTTGCACTGCAAGGCATAAGCACTCCTTATGAATTGCATCTTGGGTTTCATTTTCAGTTTTCTTCCTATTACTGTTTCCCTTCTTTAAAATTGCTCTAATAAAATGCCTTTTCCCATTTTTCAAGCAGGTGCTCTTGAGTGATTGATGACTTTTAATATTATTATTCCTAAGTACAAAACTAATAACACATGAATTCAACACTTTCCATGGTGAGTAAGCTATGCCAAGGCAAAAATTCTGAATGGCTCTAAATAGCAGAGAATTAGGGAACACTAAAGAGTATGCTTACCCAGATCATATAATTAGTTTCTAAAAGCATTTATTGGAGGCCATACTAACATTTACCAAGAAAGCAATGAAGGAATCAGAGGAAACAACAGAGATGAAGTTCATCTTTAGGCTAGTGCTATGTTTATGAGGTCTCTAGCACAAAAATAAACCTGCCTAGGCCTCTTTAGCTGTCATGACAGGCTTCATGAAAGGCAGGGAAGTGTGAAGGCATTAATGCTCTGTGCTGTTCATGACATATGCAAATATTGGCACTGCATCTCAATAACCACCACAATGAAATAGGCAACAACCCAGGTCTTCACCAAGGGTGTTTCAATTCCTACTTTGTATTGAAGTATGAACTGCAATGAGTAAAGAACTCCTGTTTGAAATGGCATCACTCTTGAACAGTTCCTGTGTTTCATGAGTCATCTATTACAGCCCCCTATACTGGGGGGAACTACAAGACAAGACATCAGAAACCCTGCACATTTGTTGAAGGTAAGAATCATTCCAACAAAAACTGAAAATGAGCAGATTCCATTATTCAGTGAATGACTTAACCTAAAAGGACTTACACAATTAATATACCCAATGACAGTACATGGTAAGAATTATGAACTTGCCATTTATTTTTACGTAGCCATTCTCTATAATTATATACCTCAAATACATTTTATTAAATACTATTAAAATAATCTATAAAAACCTCTCTTTCTTCTAACTTGAACCAAAATTTCCCTTGAGTTGAAGGGGTAGCAGTGGTTGACGAAATTCCCAACTCCAGTAAATCTATGTAAATTTTCTGCTGTTTAATTGTATGTAATTTTACAGTTGCCCTAAAAATACTGAAGAGGAAGGACAGAAGGACTGGCAGAAAAATAGACTGAGAGGACTTAAATATGAAGAGAAGGGCAACACTAAGCCCCAGAGAACCAGAGTAAGAATCATACATATCTTCTATCTGTAACTATGTTAGATGTATAGCCCATTGTATATCTACTGTTTTGTTTTGGGAAATGCAGCACCTCAAAGGGAACTCCTATGGTTCAGAAGACACCAGAAATTAATCAGTATAATCTAACTCAAAATTGTGGGCTTTTTTTAAATATAAAAATTCAAAATCCTTTTTTCCATTTTTACTTACACATCCTTAATTTCTTTTTGTAAAGAAGGCAAGACATAACTGAAGTTACAGTTTCTAAGTGGCAGTCTCAGAACTTCAGCTCTTAAAGGGGATAATTAAAAATTTTGTCCAAGCCCAGTGAAAAAGTAGGGCTTGAATTCTTAGCAATGTGTTTCCTACCCTACCTCAGTAACATCAGGAAATACTCTTCACTGGCAATAGCTGTAAATCAAGGATTTAGAAATAACTAACAACATTCAGGACTGGTAGTCTCCAAGAGGGATACATTTCCAATGTAGCATGTGATATTTTAGCCATGCAGCTCCAGCTGAACCTGCAGATGATAGTATTTGTCTTAGCTATATAATTTCAGTTAGAATCTGGTTCTTGTATTTCAGGAGTTGATCGGACTGGCTGCTAATGGCTCTGAACATGATAGCTGAGCTTTCTGGTACAGTTCAGCTGCACATTAGTGAACCCAGCACAGAAACTCAGCACACATTTGGCAAAAGTCCTTTGGGTAGATAAATGCAATTGAATTATCTTCTAATCTAGACACTACTTCAGTCAGAAGGGCCAGATTGGTGAAATGCACATGTGTAAATACCCCACTCTTTTCTCCAGCTGGCATAACAAAAAGTGTTTTGTACCTCCTTGCACTCCTGATAACTGCCAAGAATTGGAATAATTGTATGACAGCTAAACTAAACCAGCAGATTGTGACATCTCTGCAGAAAAGAGCACTCTATCTCACAAGCATTAAAAGATGAAGTAGAAACTGCCTTTTTTGTTTGCTAAACAGCTTTTGTTCCTTGCTATGAAAAATTGGAGCTAATGAATACTCCCAAGCTGTTTTGAATTTCAAGTGGAATTTCTCAAGAATTTTGGCTGCTCTGTGTGGTAAAGTTAAACACTGTAACTCAAAACACACAGCCTGTGAGCTGCAAAGCACTGCTGGGTCCCCCAGCTTAGGCAGGAGTTGCTGTGGCCCAGGGGCTGATCCTGCTGCTCTCTGCAGGGCTTTCAGCCTCAGGGCTCATTTCAGCCTGGGCTGGCACACACACTGAAGAACCAGGTACAGTCAGCTTTGAGTCAATGCTGACACTGGCATGGAGGAGAAATCTGAAATGGTTTTGCTGGCCTGGCAGCAGGGTGGAGCAGGAGCCCACAGGGCCTGTGGGGCCAGGCAGCCACTGGCCCAGCAGTGCAGGCAAAGCCTGGCCCAGGACACAGGGGAGACCAAGGCACGGGCACAGAGGCTCAGGAGCAAACAGAGACCAGACTATGGTGGGAGAAGATGGGCTTTGATTAATTTAGTGGCCTTTAGGGTAAGGATACAGGTGCTTTGATTAATTCAGTGCCCATTACAGTAAGGATACAGGCCACAAACTAAAGCAGACAGACTGCCCATGTCCAGCCTTGAAAAAAATCATCCAGTTCTTCACTCATTCTTCTCTTCCAAAAAAGGTGACAACAGCATGTAAACCTTAGTCTTTCACTTAAAACAACAAGCATTTATTACAGTTCCTCTGGAGTATTTGGCTCCTAGTGAAGAAAAATGACATAGACACTTGTGAGGGACTGTCTCCATTTACCTGAGTACACTCTGCCAGAAGAGGAAATCTGGCACAATAAACTGGGTGGGCAGAGGAAAGCTGGAAATACAGCACTGGCATTGCTTTCTCAGGCATTATCTTCTGGCTATAAAGGCTTGGAGCAGTATCACTCATGTTATTGTTTAAGTCAATCCACACATTTAAATATAAAAAAGATGTTCTGGGACGGAACTGATTTGATATTTATTTGACAAAGCCATCAAACCATGTGAAACACACAACTGATACCTGGAGGTAAGCCCAGAAACCTATAGACATGACAAAACCAGAAATCATCACATTTTATTGATGACTTTTATAGCTCCAAAACCAACACAGCATATGACTGAAATATTTCACAAAAAGTAGCACAGGATCATTCCAAATCCAGAGAGCATTTCAGAGTATCACATCTCATTCTATTGCTGTTCTTTATTCCCAAGCTACCTATTAAGCTAACAAAAAAAGAATCTCTGATCAAACTACTCAGAGAAACACAGAAAAAATTATGGGTTTGCAAGTTGTGAGTCGAACCTCATATCATCAGATAAGTCTGGCTAATTAGTGGCAATATTTTGTCTGCAGCACAGGTGAAACAGTGTGCTCCAGATTCCAAATAGACGGGAGAAGAAAATGAGTTAAATATAACTAGTACAAACTACGTAACTATGTTGCCATCAGGAACTGAATTTAAGTTTTTCCAAGCATAAGTGAGAAAGAATATATTAACAAAAAGAAAGTTTCTCTCTTCTTTTAGCAAGAAGTAACTTATTTTCTTCCCCCCTACAGTGTGCTACCAGATCACTTGCAAACAGTTCTGCAGACAGTTGCTCCTAATTCTCAAGTTTGATTTTCTAGACCTTCTCCATCAGTCCCACAGGTCTCCCAATCAATACACTGTACAGGGATTGTTATATACATTGGTCTCAAACTATGAAACATTACTGAAATTAATTTCTCATTCTGAACATTAAATATTCAACATTTCAGAAGCAAGTTTCTAATATCTCCTTTACAATTTCACCTTAGAAAAAAAAAAATCCTTGTCTGTCTGTCTTTGATTAAGTCTTATTAAAGTTTGATAAGCTCTATCTTCCCCCTTTGATAATCTCCAGTACCACTTTTTCAGAACCATAAAAAAGTGATTAGCTACACCCTTAATTTTTGCTTAAACCAAAATTCATGTAAGTCATAACCTACTTTTTCTGCATTTGAGGCAGCATTTTTCACACTGTTTACATTACTAGTGAATTTAATTTTTTGTAAAAGTACATCCAGCACATGTAGTTTCATACTCAGCTGGGAACATTTTTTCCATGTTTGAGATAAATAAGCAAGTCTTTTTATGAATGCTGTCCGTGAGTGAAGAGCCTTTTAAGTATTACTCTCCCAAAAGTAATTTAAACTAGTTTCCTGTTATAAACACAAACTAAACAATTACTGCAATGTAACAGGTTACACATGTCTAGGAAATATTTGATGCTACTGAATGATAGCACAGATTCTTAACCAGTGATACAAAGTCTTCAACTTTACATGACCTATTTCAATATGACTCAAAGCAAAACCAGGAGTTTTATCAGGGAGAGGGTAAATAGAAAGAAATCCACCTTTTTAATTCAGGTTTTTGTGGACTAGGCCATAATGACTGCCATAATTTCAAGTGGTTACACTCAACAGACCATGGCCAAGACACAAATCAAAGCCCTGATATTTCTATGCACATTGTATTCCAGTGACGGGACCTCAGAGAGCCCCTCCCAAGGCTAACACATGAACAGGGCAGGCTGCCCTTCCTTGGGGGGCTCAGCTGTTTATCTGCACATCCTGGGATCCTGTGGGAAAGGCCATGGCTTGGGAGAAGCTGCTTTGCTGCACTGTAATATCTGCTGAACAACTCTGCGTGGCCTTTGCTTAATTACAACTGCTAAACTGGAAGCACATGCTGCAGCCTCCACTGCACCCCTTAGTCCTGACTGAGGAAACACTGAAATGGTCTCACTGCTGACCAAAGAACCAAGAAAAGCTTTTGGAGAGAAAAAAGCCAAGGAGAGTCAACAGTATAAACTTCAGAGAGGCTTTGGGATCCTTTAGAGTTAGACATGTAGAATGCATCTGGTTTGTGCACAGCACAGTAGGCTGGGAGTAATTGCCAAGGCTTGCAGAGCTTGGGTAGTTATTATATAATATAAAGAATTGAATTGCAGATACAGTTAATAAAGCTGTTGAGTCACCTACATTTAAAAAATGCACAAGGTAAGTTTGAACAAATTAACTGAACCAAAGAAGTCTGTATCAGAGACTATTATTAGCAATCCAAGTAATCAGCAGTCCCCAGATACTTCTCTGATGACTTTATATAGATATAAATCCAGGTTAAAATATTTCCTAGCATTTTAAAAGATGTATTGGTAGAGTCAGTTTTTATTTGAATGAGTTTTGGTATTTCCCTTTATGCTGCCTTTCACTTAGAATTTTCTTTCCTTTACTTCCTCCAACCTTTTCTTTTCAATTTACCTTTTTTGTTTGTTTCTATACTAACTGCCTAAAAAAAATCTAACCTGAAACACAAACGCTGCCCACGTCATCCAAAAAAGTCATAACCAGCTGATCCAACAATGTCTCTTCCATTCAAGCCAGTAAAATCATGACATACATCTGCACTGAGATTCCCTTCTGCTCAAAGAACCCACCAAAACACAACCCCAAAACAACCCAAACACCCCAAAATAAACAAAACCAACAAAAAAAAAGCAACAAAAGGGTTCAATTCCTTTCTCAAATATTCTCAAATACAAATGTAAACACACTGTTTCTTTCCACTTCTAACAGCATCATGAAGAGAAAGCCTGAAGGGCTTTGTAACACCTTTTTTCAGTTATTACCATCCTGAATAGATGGCTGCTGGTGCCACAGCAAACTGAGCTCAGTGTTAGCCCCACAGGGACAAGGCTTCCTCATCACTCTCAGTTGGGAGCAGGGCAGGAAGGTCAGCACTTTATCCAGCAACTAATGCTGGAAACAGCATAAGATCTTCAAGGCACTGATTAATAACCAATAATGGTTTCTACTGCTTACTTTAACAGAGTAGGACTAATAAAGTAGCAGAAAAAGGGAACAAATAGTTTGATTAAATTTGTAAAGAATGAAGACCTTCTATACCCATTGCACAAAAGCAGCAGTCTTTTAATTAGTGTTTGTGCAGGCAAACAAACAGACCGAGGAGCCACCACCATATCCATGTTAAAACCTGCTCAAACCCAAGGACTACTGCTGCACTCTGAGAAGTCCCCTCTGTCACTCTGGTTGCCAATGACCAAAAAAGACAGCATGTTACTGCAAGCTCACCTTTATGCAACATACCAAACATAGCAGACCACAAATTTATCAAGAGCTCTTCTCGCATCTCTTAGGCTCATTTCTGCCTACATGACATAGGAAGATGCCACAAACCTGACTGAGTGAAGGTAACACTGCTCATTTAAATTTACATGCTACGCATGGTCTAGCATGGTATTTATCAGTCTTCTTTTACTCAATCACTGTTTCAATGTTTCCAAGTTCCCAACCCATTCAATTAACAACTATTTTACTTCCAAATTAAATGTTATGCTTGCATTATCTTAGAGGACCATAAATTCTAAGGAAAATATCTGACCATGAACTGACAATGTGAACTAGGTATTAAAGGTCTTTATGGACAAGACTGACATGCATATATTCCAAGTCCAGTGAGTTTCAACACTGCACATTTTTTCATTTATAATCCTACCAAAAATCCACACAGCAACTTCAGCGATTAACAGCATTTCCTGATTAATTTCAGCAAAAATGGAAACAAACCCCACCCTAAATGCCAAAATACAAATTGGTTCCCTTTACTTACTGTCAGATACAGTTTAGGATAATGGTCATTTGAGAGAGAAAGGAATTCTCAGTAGTCTAGTGGAGAGATAAAATATTTTCCGCTTCCATACTAGGTTATATCCACAAATACCGATAACTTTATTTTGTTTTTCTTTTCCATTCCTTTAACGTGTCTTTCTCTTGACTCTCACACAAAATCTATTCTACCTGTTTCCGAGTGTATATTCATTTTAGGTAGTACTCCCATCATGATGACTAGGTTTTAAAGCTCTTTATTCACATGAGGTCTTACTATACACTGCTTTACTTCCCAAGCAAGGAGCCAGGCCCTTCAGTTGGCCTGTGGGAGCCCAGGCCCAAGGAAATCAATGGCACCATTGTAATTTGGGAGCTGCACAGATCTGCCCCTGCTTGTTTAACAGCAGCTCTTTTATGTCCACAAGCACGAATGCATAAAAGTCTGCTGAAAGTTCAAAAGCAGTTTTAATTTTTGTGCCCTGCTTTTTAAACACTTTTAAAGTTATTTGGGCAGTTGGAAAAAAAAAAAAAACCCCAAACCAAAACATTTTATCCAGCTAGGCTGCAGAAGTGTTCAGTACAGTTCATTGCAGTAGGAGTGCTTGATGGGCATTTCCAGGCTGCTCCTTTCCCTTCTCACAGCATCGTGAGGATCCAATTAATTAACGTCAGAAAAACACTTTGAAGATAAGAAGCACTTTCTGTGATGATTTTCTCCAAGAACCAAGGAGCTTTTGTTTCAAAAGCCAAATTCTGGATGGAGGCATGAAATACAAACCCATACACTGGTGGATTTCAGCAGAAAACACCACTGAGAGAAGGTAAAGGAGGGCAGCGTTGCACAGCAAGAAGTTTTAGTCACTGCTCCCACTTTCCCTCTGGAACTACTCATCATGCTGAATGGATTTTCAGCCCTAAACAGTTACACTGCTATTTATGATTAATTTTAAGAGGCAGTGTCTTGAAATACTTCTGGAATACTTCTGGAATATCTTAATGATCTGCTGAAGTCTGGGAGCCTTTCAAAGACTGGGAAACCTGGGCAGCTCTGCTTCTGCTCACAGGCACTGTGAATGCTAAAGCACGCAGGAGATGAAAGCTCTGGCCTGTTCTGCATCCCCTCAGAGGATCATTTCTAGTCCATGGATATGGACTCTGTGAAAGCTGGATCATCATGCCAGCCAAGAAGTTCTAAATAAACATTTAATTCCATTCCATCATTTCTGCTGGGGATGCCAACAAGCAGCACCTTTGGTTGCACCTCACTTTCATCTGGGATTTGACACCCAGTGCTTTGTAAAAATGACTATAATTTATCAGATGTACAACATGCCAAAACAGAACCTGGACTTCAGTAACTCAGACCAATTACACACATTACTATTAACATTAAACATTTGCTTGAAAAGCCTTACTTACAGAGTGTGTTTTTAAGGTTTTAAATTGTCAGAGTCAGCACTTATGCAGACCTAGTGAATTCCACTACTGCATTATTCTGCACAATTAGTGAGAGAAGTTTCACCCTTGCAAGGGGTGGCACTGAACCGCCTTGGAGAGCAGGACAAGAGGTAAGAACTACAACTCAGAAATTAAAGGCTTTTTCACAGTTTTCAAGGGAAAAAAGTCACAGGATGGTTGTTTTATACTGGAGGAGGGAAGAAAAAGCCCAAGTAGGTGGTGATGCAGCACAGATACCAGATCCTGATAAAAACAAAATCCAACAGGAATTTGACTCTACATAAACAATGCTGTACCAATGTTAAGACCACAGCAACAGATGACTCACATATGAGCAGATGCCATAATCTGATCATATAAATTCACAGTGAGTGTTAATTCATTCTACCTCTAAGACAGTATGAAAATTCAAACATAGTAAATTAAAATGACACAATTCAGCCAAGTGAAAACTGCATTAGTTGATTACTAATGACACCAAGTTCATCAGGAAAATCTGCATCTCAGATGCATACACAAAATACACTGAGGAAACACTAAAAATTGTATAACATCACTGTGTAATCAAGTCTATGTGCTATGTCACAGTATTCCTGTGTTCTCACTTGCAGCACTCTGAGGTTTAGATTTTCACACCTTACAATCTGACAGACAGCTTAGTAACACTTTAATACTAAGCAGAGTTGAGGGTCTCTATGCTTCTTTACAGAGTACTCCCCAGCACTTACAGAATTAAGGCCACTGGACACACATATAACTAATTTAAAACATTAGCTGCATTCCAACATGCCTGATTTGGGTTAGACCTCATAGGTATCCTAACCATATTACCATTTTTTTCTGCTTAAAACAAATGATGAAGCTAAAAGACTGAAAAAAGCCTTCATCAACTCACTTCCAGGAAAGTCTCAAATTTCTATTGCTACATCTGCATTAGGGATGATACTGAACTAAAACACAAACGCTTACATCCCACTCCATACTCCCTGTCTCTTCCTCCTCAACCTTTAGATATATTCCAAGGTAGGAAAAAAATTATTCTGTCTGATTTCACCTTTGATTCAATACTGTGTGCAGTGGAGATGCTAAAGACACAGCAAAGATTTTTGCCATAAAGGAACACTCCCAAGGGCCACTGTCAGAACAAGTTAATTCAATGTTAACCTGAACACATTAATGGAATTTCCCATGTTTATGTTTATCTTTATAAATTATACTATCTATAAGGTTCATTGCAATGTGCTAAATTACAAACACGTGACACTTCTTCACAAACAAACAGAGTGGAATAAACTTCTGTAGTTTTCCTTTGTAGGTCTCCAAAACCTGCACAATTGCTCAGAACTGAACTCACACAAACAGGCATAGGGAAGGAATCCTCTGTTCATTCATAAAGCAGTGAACCTTTGCTTAAAGTAACTCACAAACTTTGAAGTTTCAATGCAAAATAGCTCTCCCTCAATAAAGCTATGTGCTGGCAGAACAATTAACTAGGTCTGGTGCTTATTAGGACTCTATGAACAGTTTCAAAACAATCCATGAGCAACTCTTCTGAACTAGAGACTCCAAAACTTAAGGGATGAACTATGATGTGCAATTTAGTGAGGCAAGGGTTAGAGAAAAAACTGATTTCTCACTGTATCAATAGATAAAGTCAGAAGAAACCACAAGTTCTTAAGACTATGTGCTTTTGTTTCAACAGACACAAGAGACTTTTATTCAGAAGTCAGTTTTGCTAAAAATGCAAAAGAAAATTTTGATGCTGAAAAGTTACAACCTCTTGACACAAATGTAGGCCTGCATCATGCTTCACCATCTTTTTTTTTTTCTTTTAAATTGGCAGAAGACAACTGAAAAAAGGTATTGTGTGTTCATAAATTTAAGCTCACACCAAACAAAGTTCCATGACTTGGCCTTCCCCTGCATTAATTAGACTTGGGGAGGGAAAGAAAAAGTATTTTGTAAGAACAATCAAAAAATCTGAGGAACTATCATGCTGAATATAGAACAACCTCTTCTAGTTTTGCCAGAGACTTGAGGAAAACTCAATCCCCCCAGTCCTCTGCAATATGAGCCTAGAAGAGAATGATGAAGTGCTATGACACAAATTCAACAGTAAACATTTAATTTCACTTACTGAAGGAATCTTAACTCTGCAGTCTGACTGAACATCAGCAGACACATTACACACTAAGGTGTTGCTGCCTTAAGTCCTTTCTTACAAGGAATTGTAATGACGAAGCCTCATTTCACCAATAAAAATGCATCTCTTTTCCAAGTTTTCCAAAGCTCTGGTATGGCTTATCATTTGAATGTCCCCATGCTTGGTTAGAGTCCTCCCAACAGTTCTGCTCTTGCTGCTCCCTGAGGTTCACCTCCCACGATTTCAGTGAAGCTCCTGCACAGAATCCTTATGTGAAGTCTGTTCAGGTGTTCCTTGCTCAGGACCTGCAGAGGGTTTTACAGGTGGGGAGGAGCCCTCGTGCCACAGCAATCACACCGAGTGGGCACACTCTCCTCAAGGCCATGCTCTTCTCTTCCACAGAAGAGCTGGAGTAGGGGAATGGAGTGAAGGCAATGGACTAAGGAATAACCCAAATGACAACAGCTGCAGCTGGACTGTAACGCCTTTAAAACCTTTCCCCCTTCCCCTAGCACTTCATGGTTATCAGCTGTCAGCAGGTACTCAGTCTTGGGGTCCCTAAGCTGTGTCTAGATCAGCCATGCAAGCTGGTAACCTTTGCCAGGTAGCTCATTAAAAGCCAGCCCATAATCTCACAGCAGACATTCACCTGACCCACATTTCTCAACACACTCCCAGCATTTTCAGAATTACAGTAATTTGGTATTCAAAAAATGGAGTTATGACCATGGGGCAACTACTGCTGCCATGGGTACAAATATGAAAGGGAGACTGGGTCTGTAGTGCTTCTAAGCACCCAAATTCTTCTGACATAAAGTGTTTGAAGTAATATTCAATAGAAAACAAAGACACTGGGCAAGCTAAGAAATAAAGGATAAAGTTTAATCTCCCTTGACTAACTTAATCATACAGTCTATAAATCAAGTTTTAAATCCTCATATATATATTGTGTATTAGAAAGGACTTGGATTTCTTTTGGAATTTAATGCTGCAATATAAAAATATTCTCTGCAGATGAAATCTCTTTATTGGTTCCAACCATGAAGCCACTAATCATGTAGAATTTCTACTGGGTGATTATTTTACTAAAAGAGATTTTGAAAAGGGTAAAACCCAAAAATGTTGAAATTGAGCAGTTCAAAGGGAAATAAGAGAAGGAACAGCAAAAAAAAAGAGTTTCTTTTACAGAATCAAAGACATAAGAACACATTCTATCTGACTAGATCAAGGGATGCTTAAGGAACAAAGAAAGGTTTTTCGCAATCCAAAAGAGAATTTTGCTCAGAATAAAATAAGATTATGGAATCAAAGAATGCTGCACAGAAATATCTGTGACAATTGAAACCAGGTTCTCAACCATTTTTTCTTAAGTTTTGTTGTGTAGCAGTTGAACAACTATTTAAATTAGTAACAACTTCTCCTCTTGGCACGAAAGGGAAGAATTGTGTCTTCATGAGATTTGGGAATTTGCCTATGGATGGTTTATGAATTTGGACTGATTCTGGTCATTCTTTATGCACAGCTAAGTCACAGAATAAAATTAATTTTGAATTAAAATTTGTAGGAAAAGGATAATAGTATTGTATCAGACCAATGACTACACCTTGCTAACAACTTTATAAAGTAGTGTTTATACCAGGTAAAATACAGCTGAGCAATAGATTATATGTGAAGGATTTTAATCAACTCCCAAAGTTAGTAATTTCCAAAGAGTACATGACATTTCAACACAGTCCTGTCCTGGCCTTTATAGGGACAAAGGAAGAATGGAGTGAAAGCAGAGTCAGCTGCATTAGTCAGAGGAGAATTCATTTTACTGAGTATTGGCCAGTGCCATGAAATGCATACAACAAAAGGTGCTCCATTAGCACCCACTGTTCAGAGAGCTTAGGTATTTTAAGAAGCCTTGAACAAACAATATGCTGATATTCCAAACACTGTGCACCCTCCAAGTGAGAGTTTGCATGGAAACTGCTTGGTGGTTTGGTCATCAGCTAGAAGACAAAAATAATCTAAAGCTTCGAGATCTAAAAAGGTCCCATTAATTGGGTTCAGATTAATAAAAACTGTTCAAACAGCCCATCTCTTTCATGTTTTAATGCATCTTCTTTGAAATTTTTGCATTCAAGTTCCTTGGTTCTGTCCATAACTGGAAACAAAAGTCTAATCAAAACACTGTGAGAAAGGCTGAAATTAAAGATTTTGGGGTCTGACAAGAAGCAGGAAATACTGAAAATCTTGCAGAGTCAGTTCTCCAGAGGCTTCCATGCCAAGGGGGTTTGCAAAGTTATATCAGCAACCAGATTGCTTTTTTTTTTACACGTCAAACTGAACAACCAGCCTTTCTGAGTTTCCTCTCACTGTTTTGCATATTTGCATATTTCTCTTTATCCCTTTCCCTGCCTTTCAAAGCAATCTTTCCCTATTTAATGAGAAGGAAAAAACCATTCCTTTAATACAGAACTTTTGAAACAAACACCTCAGTGGGACTCATTGCTGCTGGCTGCTGTTCAGATGATGTATTTGCAGGGCAGATCATCAAAGCAACAGCAGGTTTCAGCTGCTGCTCTGTTGTAGCAAGTGCTGTTTTATAAGAACAATGCTTACAAACAAATGGTAAAAGAATACACCACCACCTCTGTCATATGATGACACAACTAGGAAATGAAAACTTGATTTCTAAGGGTTCCAAAACTGGTCATGACCACTGCCACCAATGAGCAGGTATGAGCCAAAAAGCACAGCCAGCAGAGGCAGCTGCAAAGGAACATCCATAACTCTTGTTTAAGATCCAGAGGATAAAGGCCAAGAAGCCATTTACCTGGAAAAACAGCAACATGGAGAATTCTCCTGGAGACTCAAACTAGGTGGAAAGCCATGAGCCTCCCAGGCAAGGCACCTCTTGCTCAGCACCCCAGCCCAGGGCTGTCCCTCAGACCTCCTGCCCTCAGCAAACAAGGAGAAACTGATTTCGAAGCTCCTGACTGAAAACACTGATGGCTAGTGACCTGCAGAGAACTGTTTTGTAGGACACTGGTGGAAAGCTGGGACACACAAGTTAACCCAGCTATCAAGGCTTAACCTGAGGCCAGAGGAAAGAGGAGTAGCAAAGTCCATCTTTTTGGAATTTTTTTTAAGATCGGCCATTTCATACACAAAAATAAATAAACTAGCTTTTGAGAAAGTATTTCTTTTGTGTGTTTTCAAAAGGTGCCTGGAACCCTACAGACCATTATACAGAGTACTAGATACCAGCTGGCTATTTAATGAAGCCAGAAGGGAAAAGGTCACCTTGGAATTTACTGTAATAAGATAACCCTGCCAGAAACTCTACATTGTAATTATTTAAGAAACAGCAGTAGTTGAAAAAATATATGGTCAGCAAAGAATAATGTCCTGGATATATTCTGTTCCAACTATAGGTCATTACACTAGGTAAGATGCTTGTGCAACTTGAATTCAGTAGAGTTGAATTCATTAGGGTTGAATTTCATCCAAAGTCTTAACAGCTTCAAGGGTTTTAGTAAGTGATCATCCCAGCCAAGTAATACATGTTGGCTACAGTAAGATGAACATTTATTTAGTGAAAGAAACACTCCCTGCAGAAAATCAATTTGAAACTATTTTAAGGACAAGAACTGAAAGGATATAGAAGTGTAAGTGTGTGTACAGGGAGAACTGGACATCCTAATAATGAACTACAGGTGAGAAATATTAGAAAGGGAGCAATTACACATCTCTATTTGTCTTGATATACTGTCTCCTATTAGTTCATAACCCTTTTGGATTAGAAGCAAACTTGTGTTGGTCTTAATTCTCCCTCCTAGCTTATCTATACATGCACTATCCTCAGACACAGGAATATGACCACAAAGAGCAAGATCCAAACTCAGGCCGATCCAAAACTTCTTGCCAGAATATCCTTCTAAGGTTCCTGTCATCTCCTGGCATAAACCAGAGACTCCTCATACCTCTCCACCTTTGCTCTGAACCCTTCACACAGAATATGGGAGCCAGACTGGCTATGGTAAAGGTAATTAACACCACAATGTCAGAGCAAGCTGTAGGCCCCACACATACTGAAACTGCAGTTTGCAGAAGAAGACCATGAAATTATTAAAAATCACCATATAAACCCATTTAGCCATAACCAACCAACCACAATACCACACTTTTCAGCTCAAGGAAATGCAGCCTATTCAATTTCTCAGGCCAGCATACCCAGTCTAAACGTAAATCCTGAAGGGAATCTGTCAGCAATTAGTGTAATATTTAATCACAGGCACTGAACTGCAGAGCTGCTAAAAAATGCATGTTTGTCTGATCAGACCCAGGGCTTCTGTGCATAAAATAACAGCCACGGAAAAGCACTTTACTGGATAGGTCAGCATTAGACACTTCAGTTTCAGGGCTGTTTTTAAATCCCTGGTGAGAAAGACAAGCCTCTTAGGAGACCTGTGTTGTTTTTGAATTAAGGCATGGCCATACAGAGAGCAATTAATTAAAATAATTATTAATTCTCATTATTAATTCAGAGAATCAATATATCTACAACTAGCAATGCCAGCTAACTAAACTGAATTAAGTGTAAAAAGTCAGAATCTTCTCTGCTCATCAGGTCTCTTCTAAAACTGACATTGAATTGAAACTTTTAAGGTGCCCCAAATTTTCTAAAGCATCTATTAATGGCCAGTCTGGTAGAGTCAGAAAATATTTGACAAAATATAGAATCTGAAGCACTGAAGGACAAGACTGAGTGGAGACAAAGAGATAAGGCAAAAGCCAATAACCAGGAGTTATCAACTTGTATTGCCAGTTCCATGTTTTTATCAGAACACTTGATTAGCAAACATTTTCCAAACTGCCCCAGGTTCTTCCTCTTCCTGTGTAGCATTTCCTGACTCTCCAGTTCAGTATTCAGAAAATAGGTACACAACAGTTTCACTAGGATACCTAATCACAAAACGCATTTCTTAGGAACATTATTCAAAACGTTCTGCTTAAGTTTACACACTGATTGTAATTGCCTCTTCAGACACTAATAATTCACTCTGAAGTCTCCTTACGGTTTCAACTTGCTGTGTCTAACTTCAGTTTATTTAAGAAGTGATTCCTTAAATCTTTTCTCCACATTTTGGAGCACACTGTTGGCTGTACTAAGAAATATTTTTGTTGTTTAACTCCAGCAGAGAACAGTCAAGTGTACAAAGGACAAAAGGTAAAAAAAATAGTTATTCTTATCCAGATATTGTAATTACATTTGTTTTTAAGTAATGCATTCAGGAAGCTACAGATGCAAGAGAGACACTCCAACTCTAATGCACTGACATATACAGGGATGCACTCAATGATTAATGCAATGTTCAAGTCCTCGGGAAGGTCTCAAGTCCATCACAATAAACACACATAATAGCATAGCTTTGGGTTACAGCACTCCATAAACTCAAATGACAAACTGCAGGCTCTGGTTTTGAACAGAAATGTAAGAATTATCAGTGGAGCACTGACAGTTCTCATGCAGTGGGAGAGCCACTGAGCCCAAGGCACACTGAAGCACTGGAACAGAAGTTTATTATAAGCAGAGCCTTTGTATAAAGTTCACTCCAAGCCCTAAAAATTCAAACATGCATCCTCTCCTCCATATAACTATATTCACTGAAGTTTTTGCACAGAAACATTTAATCTTGTGTAAAAAATAAAATCTAAAAAAATCATTAACAGCAATTTAAAAAGTATATTTTGAAGTATATTCGTTGACTTAATAAGCACCACATGAAGGAAATCAACGAGTATATATATTTTAGAGCTCTTCACATGATCACAGCAGTGCCTCTAGCAATGTTTATCTTCTAAATTCTTGCCAGTGTTCTAATCTAACGCCTTTATTTGCTCTAATTTGGAATCTCTAAAGTGATTTCGAAATGTTATTTTAAGTTCAAGAGTTGCTAACCATCTTTCATCATGAGATGTATTGTTTGAATGTTATCTGCTACAGGGAATACTGAATAAAAATGGTTTTCAGAGCACCTTTAGCCTCATTAGTATCAGGCCCTGTTGTTTTCCTACAAAAAATTCCTTAAAACCATATTCATGTTCAGGCACACCAATATTCACAAGAGTGCTATTAACATCCCTTGGACCTTTGTTAAAAAAATATTAATCTGCAACTTTTATTTTAATCATAAATTGTGTAAACTGGCATGTGCTAATAGAAGATGCTAGAAATAGCAGAGTATCATTTTACAGAAAGCAGGGAAAATGGATTAGATCCAAAGATGTCTCTATCTCATTTAGTGGCTGAAATGACTTAACTCCATGAAAAACAAAACTAAATACATAACATTCCCTGAAGGAACTGTAATAAGCTTTACAATTAGCAGTTAAATAAATTCACTATGAAACAAACATCTTTGTAGAAAACAGCATTCAGGTAAGAAACAAAATGTTAGGAACTTGCCCACACTGGGAATTCTGTCCCTTCCCTTGGACAGGACACCTCAGAGCCCTGGGGGCCTGCGATGGCAGGCTGTGTGTCTGCTACCTTTTCCTGGACTCTATCCCAAACCCACATGGCTGCACACTCAGAAACAAACTGTTCCTTGAGTTACAGACATTACGAGATTATCTCAATTAAAGTTCATTATGCACTGTATTTCAAAACTAACACATTTTCAAGCACTGTATCTTTCAATTCTGTGTTAAACTAAATTTTAATTTGAACTGCTGACACCTCCTTCCCAACACACTGCCTCGCTGTTGAGGCTATGGATATGGATAGCAACCAGCTTCTTTCAATTAGCTTCTCAAGACACAATATGGAAAAAAAGCACATTCCTATAATCACTTCAGATCTGTGTTATCTGGCTTTAAATTCTGCCATTATCTCAAATCCCAATCCCAAAGATGCAGAAGTGTTTATACTCCAACCCACATGTTTTGCAGCACAAGTGCTGTAACATACTGGTCCCACTGAAGGTATCATGGTCCTACTTAATTCAGTGGCAAGTTTCCCATGTCAGTGTATGAGAACTGTCCAGCTGATGATTACCAGTGGGATAAAAAGTATGTCTTTGTCTCTAGCATGTGACAGAAGTGCTTTGCCAATGGAAAGGTCTGTCCAAGGTCAGCAGTCCTTTTACCAAAAGGTTCTGTTACATGTGAGCCAGTAAGAAAATACTACTGAAAACTTCTTTGAGAAGTCATTCTGACATAGCTCAGGGCTGTACAGCCTATAGCCTTCTCTACACTTTACAGAGTTGGTAATAGATAGCTTTTTCTCTTTAACTGTAAAAAAATACTAGAGTAAATATACAGACTGATGAATGCATCATTAATAGTTATGAATAGCTATTATACAGCACTCCAAAACTGGACTGCTTTCTTTCCCAACAAATACACACTAGAAAACCAGCATGAGATGTTTCCTGGGGAATTTCAGATACACCTCATGGCTCTCTTAGAGTTAATCCATTTTGGCTCACTAAGACACACCAGTTCATGTTGCAGCCCATTCTCAACTTGACTGCTAAAATATTTTCCTTTATCATATTGACACTCTTCCTACAGTAAAGATCTACAAGAAATGGAAAGCCTAAAAGGAATTGGCATACTTGGGCAGGGGGAGAAGAAAATACTCTTATTTGTGCTGTATTCATTGAAATTCAATTCATTCCAAACTGGGACTTTATGAAAAATTAATTACAAAGTTCCATGAACAACCAAACAGCCCATCTCCTTTAACCTGCATATTTTGACTACCCAGATAACATTCCAGAACCACTTTAAAGCTTCATATACCACTGTCATGCTTTCTCTTTTTAACAGAAGTTTATTGTTTTCCAGTGGCAAGAACTTAAAATTTTTATTTTGGAATCACTCCAGCTTGTGTGCAAAAGCCAAAAATGCAGTCCTCAAAATGAGCAAACTCAGTAAGCTGAATCATATTCAGCAGAAACATTAGAACTGTGCTTTTTACAAGGGTCACAGGCTTTACAAAAATGAGCAATAGACTAATACAAAATAGTTCACAAAAGCAGTATGGAAAAGTTTTCAAACGTTTGGATGACTTCTAGCTGAGTCAAACTCATACTCTTGCCTGCTTTTTCCAGCACCTCCTGGTTTTAAAGAAATACCTCCTTGTGAACACCTTCCTGATTGCTCACTTCTTGCTTAATACTTTTGACCAAAGTGCAGAGCTTGGTAAACCTGCTTAATGAAACCACACGGAACTCAAGACAATCTCCTAAACAGAGAAAAACAGGGTAACTGATACCTAGGAACACCTGCTGTCATCTCCTAAAAAAAAAAATCTTAATGACCTTGAGCTGACTTCCAATTTTGCATTGAAGGAACTAAAACGTACAAAGTGAAAGGAAAACCAAAAGCAACCAACTTATGCTCCTTGGAAGATAAAAAGGAATAAGGGAATGGTGCTTACAAGCAGCTCTGATGGCTACAACTGGATTATGACAGTACAGGGTATTGAAAATGCAGTTTTACAAAGCACTCAACTACATCCTTAAAGGAATAGCTGCTGGGTTATTTTTCTTGTTGCTGCTGCAGCATAAGGATAATTTTAATTTTTTATTGTTATTTTTAAAGTTTGAGACTTCTGCTTATTACCATAAATATAGAGAAAACAGTAAATGCCAGATCTGAGTTTTCAAGATTCCCAGCTCCACCAGTGTTATGTGCACTATAAAAATGTCTAAATTCTGAATGCTATTTTATCAGTGAGAAATTTGTGACCACCAACGTGCCAAAAAAAACAGCTTCATGATTACCATTGCACTCAACCAATAAAATGTTTGATAAGCCTTTTTCTTAGTTTCAGCTCTCTGATCTGCTTGAACATGTTCATTTTTGTCCTGGTAACTCACCTGCCTCAATAAACCAAGTTTATTGTGTAACAATGTAAGCAGAGTGGCTGGAATCCTTCTAGGCTGGAATTACATCCTCAAGAATTCCTAACATGGGAGGGAGCTGGCAAATTTAGCAGACTAAATCCATACCAGCACTTTTAAATAAAACATATGAAATGGATAAAAACAAAAAAGAAAGAAAGAAAAGATGGTATCATAAACCAAGAGCTCAGGGGATAAGGAGTTAAGGAGTAGCATGGGAAAGAAAAACTCTGTCACTTTCCCATACATGCCAATGGCCTGGTTATTTTTAAACAAAAATGCTACTCTCTTTCTGTCCTGCCCATTACAAAAATGTTCAAGTGTCTCAGGACATTTTAATATAGTTAAGGGAGTTTTTCTGTCAACTGTTTTCAGATGCTGGCACATAAATCTGACAGAAAAATTGCATTCACCTCCATGATTTTATATATTAGTAATGTGACTACTTTCACTGTACTGCCAAGTCAGCTATGTTCTCACCCATTTTCTACCAAATGTACAAGTATCCATGGAAATTTTTTAGATAGAATTATTGGTTTAGTTCATCATCAGTTAAGTTAATGTTGATGGACGCTACACAAACTGTTCTCAGGAAAAAACGAACGCTGATATATGTTGGCATATAATGTATCAAAACCTCACTTGGATGAAACCAGGACAAATAAAAACTGAGGAGACCACCCAGACAACAGGTTCAGAACATTTGGCTTTCTTGGACTGTGGGTAGCTTATTCTATTTCTTCAATTTTGAAGTAAATTTCTGGTAAAGTTATGGAACTCACTTTTCAGTTCAGACTGTTCCCCGTAATAAACGCCCATCTACAGGCAATGCTTCTGTAGAATTCATTCCAGCTCCAGCAGGAATTAAGGGGAAATAAGTAGAAAAGAGAGTAAAAGCAACTCCATAATGAGCACCTTCCTTTTTTGTACCTGAGCAGCAGCTGAGATGCTTTACCCACCAGAAGGGAGATAAAGCAGCTGTCCAACCAGAGGACTGGCATTTGGAACTTCTAGTACAGCTAAACAGTTCTAGCAATAACCACACCAAGCTAGCAAAGACGTTCTCAGGTGGCTCCAATTTTACCATCTGCAATGGTAATTTTTAAGACAGATCTAAGGATGGTGAAAAGAAAACTGAAGGGTGAGGGGCAGGTTTCATAAATCGTAAGTAACTCTTCTCTCCAGTCCACTCATCAGAATTGCCTACAAAACATGCACAAATGTAGACAAACTAAGGGCTTCGTAACCTGGGAACACAACAGGTTACCGTGGGGAATGCCACAGTTCATAAATGCACACAAGACTGTAGATCTGGTATAAATTTCACATGATCTCTAATTTACAACCCACTATACATATCTAGAAGTATACATTAAGATGTTATGTTACTATAAATATTCCAGGATCCTGCATGGTTTTGAATTAAGGACCTGCTTCAGAACAAACAACTGCACAAAGACCTTGGATTCTGTGAATACCTCCTCAATATCAAATTATCTCAATAAAACATTTCTATACTTTCAATTTAAAAGAACTAAAACTTTTTGGCAATCAGAAGATGCTCGTTTCTCCTCAAGCAGCCTTTGATATGAACAAGCATCCGCTTGGCTGGATTCTTGACTGATCAGAGAAGGTTAATGATGTGGGAAAGGGAAACATCACAGCGGAACCGATTAAAAGGAGAAACGAAAGCCAAGTCAGACAGACAGGGAAATAGATTGTAACAGGTCTACAATGTTTGTCATGCAAGATCAATCTAGAATTAAAACCAGCCAGTTAGTTCTGATCAAAACACCTGTTTAATGATTTATTTTCTTTCCTCTCTTCTTCTTGACATTGATTTCACACTGCTCAGAAGGCCTTTCCTGGCATACCTCCACCCAGTTGCACTAGCCCACAAAGCATTCTTCATTCACTGAGATGCAACTTACCCAAATAGTTGTTGCTCTTTGACATCTCAGTAATGTTGATTTTAGTAGCTCCTTCAGGAATTTCCACTATCTTGTGGTAGCCAAGATTTGTTAGCGTGTGTTTGAAAACTCCAGACACAACCTTGCAAGCAGTGTTGTCCCCTCCACATATTCCACACTTGTCAATCACCTTGTCAGAACCCAGATAGTCGTCACAGCCAATGCTCTGCAAAATAAAGTAAGATTTCTTTTTCCAAGATCTTACAACTGCAGACTTTGGACATAACAACCAAGAACAGTATGACTTTCAGAGAAAATCAATTCTGAAATGATTTTGTGAATTAGCATTTCAGCAATGTCTTCTGTATGGAAAAAAGCAATAAAACCCAAAGGGTTCTCAGACGTGGTGTTTTCAAGGTAGCCAACAGGTTTTTACATCCTGCCAGGATGTAAATGACATATTGCCTGGCAAAATCCAAGAACACACCACGAGCAGTAATGCATTGATGTGACTGCATACTCCTCAGCTGAAAGAAAAGCTGAACAACACAGTTCCCACAGCTGCTGCTCAGAAAACAGGTGGAGAGCTATAACTTCGTTATATTTCAAAAAAAGCTTTCTACAGAAGCAGAACTACTTCCTCTATAGTCTTGTCTTAATCTCCTCTAAAAGCGAGCACTCAGCCTATTCTCACCAAAAGAGGTATGTGAGAAACCTTTATACTGCATCTAGACAGTTAGAGAAGAAACCCACCTGTTCATGGAGTAGAAAACCTTCAACCCACTCAGTAACACACACCTGGACAGCATAGTTTAAAGCAAAATAATTTCCTAGAATCATAGAATGGTTTGGGTTGGAAGGGCACTTTGGAGATGACCCAGTTCCAGCCCCTTTGCCATGGGCAGGGACACCCTCCTCTAAAACAGGTTGCTCCAAGCCCCATCCAACTGATCTTGATTTGTACAATCCATAAAACAGCTTCCCTAAGATGAGAAGCTGAAGGAACCCTGGATGACCAGGGATATAACTGTGTTTTTGCAAAAACAACACTGCTGGCCATTTTTTCTAACAGTTTAAAAAACAACTTATCTGAGATAAATCAGCTTCTGTTTTGTGACAACATAGAAAACACTTCAGCAGCAAGCCAAGGAAGAGATTTGATGTCCTGGAATTTTGATATTGGTTATGGCTAAGTATAGCCTGGAGATAAGTAGGAATTTTTGACTGGCTGACAGCTAAGCAGCATACAGACAAACCACAGGGGATTTACTTCTGGAGTACAGGCTTGAATTTGACTTGGCTAGTGAGAGAGCTCCAGATCCTTAGGAGACAGGCTTTAAGAGAAGCAGCAGATATTTAATATACCTCATGACAATACCTTTAAGTTATTAACAAGCAGAAAACCAGCTGCATGTAATTAGAAAGTCTGTATTCCTCAGAATAAAATTTGGTTTTATTTGTGAAAAGGGTAGAAATGCCCAACTCAGGGCTTGTTGTTACAGGCATCATTGTACCTATGCACTGGGAACAAGACATTCCCCAAACCCTTTAAGAACGTGACACAGCTGATCTACCCAGAGCCAGGATGTCCAACAAAGAAACCCCTGCAACCCACACACCCCCAAAATCACACAGGCTACTTCCTGACATCCCATGAACCATTTTATCCAGCCACTTTCACACAAGGACATTGGGGGTTACAACATCAGCTTGTCAGAGTACCAGACATCTGGGGTTTCACTCCTATGGTATTCCACTAAGAGCTTACTCAGGAGAAAGATCTGAGAGTGATCAACAAAGCAATTCCAGCAAGAACTACAAATATCATGAAGTAGTAGGACTTCACAGTAAGACAAGTATTGGCTTTATTTACAGCCATTGAAGCCAGCATTGGTGTGTTCTTCAACTTCAGTACATCAATAGCAATATTGGAAAATCAATCAAAACCTCCCAATCCTCAAAGAAACCATAACTAATTTCTGTCACAGATTTTGAAACTAAATTTTATTATCCTACTTCACCATTGTGTCCTATAAATGAGATACAAGAATAATGATGTCCACAAGGTGGCACCTACAATCCTTGTGAAATCAAAATGTAGGTCTTTGCAAAACAATAAAAAAATTGTATTTCTTACACCTAAACACAATGTTGATGTTGCACTTCTTTTCAAATTAGCCTTTACCACATGACTAACAACTCCTACTGCTTTGTTACCAGTAATACATTCTTAAAAATTTATCAGTCAACCCAAAGATTTCTTTTGCTTTGGAATGAAATAAAACGTTCTACTAAACTGAAATGAAAAAGAAATCTCAAACTGTTCCTTCTTGTATCATATGTTCTCCTTGTCTGGTGACCAGGTGGACTTCATTTATCAATCATAAATAAATATTTTAATCCAAGTCCTCATGTCTTTTCTCCAAAGAAATCCTCACTGACTTCAAAGTTGACATCAACTGGAAATTTGCCAAGTCACAGAAGTCGGCCTCTTTATGGATTTGACAAGGCAGAATTATATCAATTCCATGGTCTTCACAATGAAAAATTTAGTAACAAATTTAAAAGACTTTTGGATTTAAGCATGTCAAACAGAAGTATGTATTTTTTTTTAATTCATATTAATTTTTGTGTAAAATTAGATCACTCCCACTGAGTCTAGGAAAATGAGAAAGATCAAGTTAGGAAGCACCTGAGAAAATTTTATGTACACAAATCTTTGGGACCAGATGATGTCATGGTGATTGGTGGTGATGCCTAAAAAGTAACTGCCACATCCATCTTCATTAGGGCAAGGAGGACCTGAGGCTCAGTTGCAGGTTGGTCACCCTAACAGCCCTCAGAAAGGCTGCAGAGCCAATCCTCTTGGAAGTCATTTCCAAATGTAGGAAGGACAAAAAAAAAAAAAAA
>VXAX01005643.1:109895-288515 GCA_013399835.1 Leptocoma aspasia
AAAAAAAAAAAAACCAAAAAAAAAAAAAAAAACCAACAAAAACAACCAACCCAAAAAAGAAGACTGGGATCAACCATCACGGATGTATCAAGGTCAGGTTGTGCCTGAACTTGTGATTCCCTGACAAGTTCAGCACATGAGTGGAGAGGAAGGGACGTTCTGTGCCTTGACTTTGACGAGGCCTTCAGAGCGTCCCTCAGTATCCAACAGCCACACTGCAGAAATTCAGGCTGGGAAAGTTGACAATAAGGTATTGACCTTATTGTAGGCTTTTGTAAAGGTATTGTAAAGGTATTGACAGTAAGGTATCATAGACATGCTGCTTGTGTAATCCCTTCCCTCCAGGCAGGAGGTACAGCAGATTAGGAACAAGGAAGCACATACTGCTTTGGCATCTGAAAGCTCTGGCTCCTCATCTTGCAGAATTACAGTTTGCATTAGTGGACTTAGATTCCTTTCCCAGACACTCAGTTTCTGATATTTTCACCCCAACATTTATTTCCTGCCTTTGGTAAGTCTCTCTCCTCTCCACTAGGAAGGACACTAGTTTTTCTGAGTTTTTTCCTCCAAAGTCTAAGCAAGATGGCTCTCTCCTCAAGCTGAGCATAATACTACTACTTTTCTCCGGCCACTGTTAAAATTTTTGACCTTCACATATGATCTTAACTCCTACAATTAGATAAACATAATCCCTTTAATTTTCTCTGTCTGTGAAGGGTAGTAAATGAGACACTAATGAAGATGTTATGACTGCTAGAGAGTAATGGCCAGCACCTGCCATTTTACTGGAACAGCAGGGAAGTGCCAGAACAGCCCATGTTTGAAGCCTTTTACTGCAGGAGGCACTGCATGTGTTCAGACATTGGTGCAAGGTTTGGTGGTGCACGTTCTTCAGGGGAAACCAACTGAACAGGCTGTTGAGCAGTGAGGAGCCATGGCTGTGCTTGAGCAAGAGGTAAACCTCATGCTTCAGAAAACCTCCCAAGGCAGAGCACAAGAAAGCCAGCAGAGCCTGCTTGTCTCACTTCAATGTCTCACACGTCTTCAAGGTCACAGCCTGACCCTCATTTGCTTTACGAATCAAAGGAGCAATGTTGAGAATTTACATTCAACCACAGGATAACAAACAACATTCTAATGGCTCTCACTTGATTTGTAGTTAGCTATAACCATAATTTTTACCCAAACATTTGATCCTGCTTTGGCTTTCAAATATTTCCTGCTGTCCACAGACCTAAGGCTCACAAATCTTTGATGCTATTTACAGCCCCTCACGATTAGATTGTGGTGACATCCAGATGTGGTCCACTTAATTAATCACAGATTTTCTTACCTGCACAATAGCTGGTTTCATTACCTATCTGTGCTTTATGCTGAACTTCATTTGGTCAGATAAATTTCAGACAGTAAGAAGAAGAAAGCTATTCATTTTTGACAACCTTAAGAATTCAAATTACATTTATAGTATGTAGACATGCACCAGTTTAGTGAAAAAAAGCTACTCACATGAAGACATATAAAGACTCTTTGACTAAGATATTCAATAGTTTCTTACTGGCTAGAAAATTACTTGAGAGAAAAAAGGTTTTATTCTTGTTACAATGGAAAAAGTAAAGCCATCCAGGAAAAGTACTCATGTGAAAAGATGGTCTTAGAGATACCAACTAGTAACAGCTAAAAAAGGATTAAAAAATCTAAAGTATGCATCTCACACTGATACCTCTGACAGACAGGAAAACAACTTCTCTCCTGTTGTTTTAAGGAAAGATACTTTAAATAGAACTTGTAGCTCTCCCATACACAAATTCAATGTGAGGTCTATGAAATCTGCTTAAACCCCCAGCAATAAAGACCTGAAACACAAACAGACCACTGCTGCCTGTCACCAACAAAGTCAAGAGAGCTATTCAGCTTTGAGACCCCACTCTACAAAGAGCTTATTAAAAGAGTTTTCTCAAGTGTTTGGAAGTGGCTGTGTTAGCAGCATTTAAGAATGAAGAAGGTGAAGAAGCCTAATCCTAATATGTATACTCCTGTGGCAAACACACCTCTAGAAGGTGAGTGCAGGGCTTGTGGCTGTGTCCCCATTTGGTCCCATACAGTTCCATCAGCAGCTCTCATTTCTCCTGGGTCAGGAGGAATCTGCCTTATCCACCCCCAGGAGCCTCTGGCACTGAATCCAGGCACAGGCTCATGACCCTACACAGGAGAGTGGTTTCACCATGGCTGCACCCTGGGCCAGGCTGCTCCCATACATACCTGCTGCCAGACCACTCACAAGCACATCCAGGGTCCTGGGGCTTCAGTTCTGAGGCTTTGTGCTTTCAAGGTAATCAGATTGCTCACATTCATTAAGAATGGAAACACTGACAGAAAAAACCACCAGAAGTACCTCAAATTGAAAGGGTGACTATTTTTTTTGGTTATCTGAACAGTAAATGTGCAACTGTAAGTATGGAACTTTTCAGTTCCATACCCTGAAAGTTCTAATGCTCAAGAGGTACAACATGTTCAAATAATATATGCACCTCTAAAATGCACTCATTGTTTTTTCACTTCAGAAAATTTAACACCACAAGGAAAGTAAAGCTGCTCTAGTACAAAAGGAGACGAAATCTAATCTGAAATAAATATTTCTAAATCACATATTAACAAAGCACTCATGTCTACTTCAGTATACTGATCTGCTGCAAATATGCCAGATTACTTGACAGCCCAAATTCAGCAAGAGTAAGCAAACTCTATGTTTCTATTTAAAGAACTCAACCGGAAAAGCAGAAAACCATTTCAGTATCTAAGGTCAGATACCAACTCCACACAATATAGTTAAGAAGGCTATCTTCTTTCCTAAAATTCATATACAAAGTGCATATTTATGATGTGGATCATAAGAATAAAGCCTTCAAAAATGCAGACAGGGCTTGGATATAGAGATGTTCTGAATTCAGTAACAGTGCAGTCTGAAAATTCACTAAATGATTCTCCAAATCTAGCCTAAATTGACCTTGATCAAGAAATAGTTAAACAAAAGAATACAATTCATGTAGTTGATGTTAACTCCATACCTTTTTAAAACACCTCTTATCTAAGTGGCTAAAGCTGATGCATGTCAGCACCACCCTGATCATGTCTCAGTATTACTGTTGGCAAGTAGTACTGTGCCATTTCAGGATTCAATGAAAGGTCTCCACAATTCTCTTCAAAAGGGTGGTACTTCAGAGAACAAGTGTAAAACCCCATATAACCTCACCAAAGTTAGAGCTATTTCCTCAGTGCCACACACTGACTCCCTGCCGACCCCGAAATTCTGTCTTTTAATTCTTTCCTGAGCTTTTACAATACCTACCATTATTTCCTGGTTCATGAATGTCATAAAGAGCATAAACAAACAGTAATACCATTTGAAGCCAACCTGAGGAAGAGAGTGAAGAACACAAATCATTTCAGCTTTGAGTGGTGTTCAGAACAGCCTCCTGAGCCACTTACAGGCAAACACTCACCTCTCCCACACAGCCACGAGCCACTGCTTCTATGGCAACTATTTCATTATTTCAAGGGAACTCTTTGGCATGGCAACCTTTCAGTGCTGTTTCTGTCCTGCCCTTCAGCAACAGGAGATGGAAAAAATGCCAGTCCATTTTGCTATTTGAATGAAGCAAAAATACAATCTGTTTCTTCTGAAAAATCAGAAGTGGCAGAGCAGCCACTTCACAGTGCAGGAGACCACACTAATGGCACAGCCTGGCGTGGAAGGCTCCATTCAATACAGTTCTATTTCCTCCATCCTTGGTGCTGAACAGCTACACAGTATCACCCCAATTAACATCCATTTAAGCAACATGGGTGATTCACCCAAATAAACACAATTTATGTATTTACACAAATACAAATGATCTCTTCTCACTATATGCAGCTGTAACTGCATACTTGCAGATACTTGCAAAGAAGTCTTTCAAACTTGCAGGTTCAAGTTTTCTACTTTTTAATTTTATTCTTGCGAAGCTCTATCTGAGCTTGCAGGACTGAAATACTTAAGTTGTCTGTCCTATAGAAAATAATAGCCCTCAAAACATCAAGTTGGGGGCAGGGGAGGAGTGTTGTGCAAATGCCCTGGAAAACATGTGGAATCTCAGTGTTCTGGAGTTGTACATACTCCTGTTGACCAGAATTAGGAAAGGAGGTAGTGCACCCTAGTCCTGTTACATGAGTTAAGTACAAAGTCCATTTAACACTCAGGAATCTGGATTTTTGGCTGTACATCAGTGCTGTAGGGGGAGGAAATGTGCAAGTCCAAGAGGGAGGAGACCACAAGAGCAGAAGATGAGATGGCACATAAAGCTCCTTCCAAGTGTGTGACCACATCACAACTGGCAGAAATGGGAACACCCATTTCCTACTAAGACAACAAATACCTGTGAAAATTTCTTTGTGGAACACTCCACAGAGCTGCAGATCACTTCTCTTCAGGATCTCATGTGGCCCTAAGCATTTATCAGACTTTTTAGATTTATCTTAAAATGACATGATCCTTTTCTCTTCAGCCAGCAAGGACTGGATTTAACTAGTGCCTGGTTCTGAACACAGTGTTGCTGGAAGGTTTGTGCCACAGTCCTATGCTGATAGTTCAGAAACATCCCTTCTATTAAAAGAAAAAAATACATTTACTATCATGTGAAACTATTTCCAGGAGCTGCTCTGTTACCTGTTCAAGCTCTTCTTTGATAATCTTGCAACCAAGGTATGCAGTAGATTCCCTTGGCTCACATTCTTCACTCTTGTTGACTGCTTCTGGGTTTAAAGGGGTTTTGTCCAAACAAATCTTGTCTATACAACACACTAAAACACTGTTCCAAATACATCTGGTTTGTACTGCAGTGGGAAGCTTTTTCTACTATGTGATCTTCACCTGCTTGTGAGAAATTATTTGCAGAGATGAGTTTCCTTTTTACAATGGGAGTTTGTGGTAACAGACTTGGAACAAGAGAACACCAGCACGCCATCCCTACTTGTAGAGCTCGTGTGAAGAGGGGCAGAATAAAGTTCTGGAAAAACACTTAACTAAAATTATGCCTCTTTCTGTAGCAATGAGTATGAGCCATATAAAGATAATAGTTACATAGAACGGTGTATTTTTAGACAAAAACAAACCCTCCTTTTCACTTTTTTTAATGGACTTCTTACATGGGATGAACCAGTTTACATTATTTGTCATGCTCAAACACTATCAAATAATGGAATTTATGTATTGAGTGACATTTTTGCAGCCAGAAACCAGGGAATTTGGTTCTTTATAATTTGTCTGTTCTCCTCTTTGATAAAGTCCAATTCTTAGGATGCTGATTTTCCTGTAACTCAAAATTTTAGACCAAAATCCCTTTTCTAGGCTTCTAAACCTATTCAGACAAGAGTGAAGCAGTTTCTTGCAGAAAACCAAAACTTAAGAATGGTCTTTCTCTAGATAGAAAGAACTGAACACATCAAGTTCCTTCCTCAGTTACCTGTGTATAGGACTTCGTGGGGCTTGCATAGGGGTTAGATTTGGCAGCTTGTATTACAAACAAGGTATTCCTGAAACCTAAGGGTATTTTAAAGCTGCTATTAAATGAAGCTGTTTTAAACATCTCAGAGTAGACATGAAAAGGCAAGAAATATTAGACTTCACAGTGATTTGACCTGTCTATCACTAAAGATCTAAAATAAATTCCCTTTTTAAAATTTCAACATTTTTCTGTATTTTAGCAGCTTCTTAATACTTGCTGGATCAAGACATATGGTCAGGTATAAGCAATACTCAGTATTTAGTATCTTGACACATTTCAATGCTGCAGCCCTTTAAATATTTTTATTTCTGTTAATCAGAGAGAAGATGTGCAAACCACCAGTGACGAGGTCCCTGAGTAATGGAAAACTGTATGCATTTCTCTATTTTGATTAGATTACAAATAAGGAAAAAAATGGGGCCTAATGCCCTCCTCAGAAGAGTATGTTCAACTTCACCATTGTGTCAATAATGACTTCATCCTTAATTTGCACTAGAAATTCCTGGCTCTTAGTATTTTCTAGCTAATGTGAAGATATTCAGGTTAGCAAAAAAACCCCCAAGTATGAAGAGCTTCAGAAGAATCTCAAGGCAGTGAATGATCAGGCTCTTTGAATGATTAGATTCAATCATCAAAACTCTCCCACCATATTACAAGAACACAGAAACATAAAGTCTTTGCAAGTCACATCCAAGGTCCATTATCCAAAAGCATCAGTAATGTGTGCATAAGAGTGATCCTAAAGCTAGGAAAATGTATGCTATTTTGTCAGAATATGTTTCCAGGCTGCATTTTTACTTTGAGGCACAAAGACTTCCTCAGTCAAATATGATGTCTTTCTGTCATTTAGTAGTCTTTTATTGAATATGCTTAGCTTCCTTCCTGAAATTCAGGAGGCCTAATTCCTATGTCAGTCAGTTCCACTACATGCCACATCATCTTCATTTGAGAATAGCACTGGGTAATTTCTGCCAGTGACTCAGAGATCTTGTACTGAGACAGACAATGACAATCATTTCCTCTTCACATTCTCCATGAACTCTCAGGTTTTATGGACTTCACTCAGTCATTCTCACCCAAGTTATTGTTTTTCCAGACTGAGAAGTTCAGCCTACGAAATCCTGCTCATGTTATTCCATTCCCTTGTCATCTTCATTGGCCTAACTGTGCCTCCTGTGCTTCTGAACAGCCCCACCTGAGCTGGGGAAGCCACACATTTGAGATGGCACACGTATGTTCATCCATCTATACACACTCATACCCAGAAACACACACAGAGCAACCTGCTCTGGTTTGCACTGCTTTCTTTATTCCTAACTTCTTTTTTTTCGAGGCATTATGCTCACTTCAACACTCATTCTCTTCCTTTCCTATTCTCATTCTTTGACTATTACTTACTTTAGTGCCTATGCAGGAGGCTTCTACATCTAAAAATTTTAATAAAGCTAACTGTTTTTAAGATATTTTTTAGGAATGCACATTTTTCAAAAGTTCAGTTCTGGTTTAAATATCATTATAGGCTCTGTGCAGACAGAGCCACAACCACATTCACAGTGTTTTCTCAGGATGGAACTCATTAAAGGTTTGGTTAATTTTGGCAGGCTAAGCAAAAATCTGATATGCTTGCAAACAAATGCAATTGCACCACTTTCACAACTGACCCAATCATTTCTGAGTTCAGACTACTGCTATGCCTCATATTCTTACCATATTTTTTGCTCTAAAATGTTTAGAGACAGCAACTCCTTCTACTACCTTTCTTGAAATCACTTAAGAGCTCTTGATCTCAAACACTGTTTCCCTGTCTCATTGGAACTATTTCTCAACATCTTTTTTTGGACATCTTGCCAGGTCAAAATAGATATGAAAGCTGCATGCAGTTTTACAAGGTGAAATTTTTCTCCAGAGCATCATCCATTTTGGAATGCCCTGTATAAGTCACAGCCACAACACTTGGATTCTTTTCTGGGTTTTGAGATAGCCCACCCAACTTTTCCCAGAGCACTGAAGTTCAAAGAGTTGCAGTTAGATTCAACAAGTTCTTCAAACAGTTTTTGAACTACAGCAAAGACAATCACAAATGCAACCTCAAATCTGATTTCCTTTGGCTTTCCTTTGGTTGCCAGTGAAAGGATGAGAATCAAGCTAGATAAATCAAGGGCACCTGAGAATTACTGAGAATCTCCTTACTGTAGACTCGACAGCTGTTCAAATACACAAATCTGAGTTTAAATTTTGTTATGTCAAACATCACCTGAATTTCAAACACAAAGATGCCCTCTTATAAAGCAGGAAAACAGCTAAAAGGAATGTAATGTGGTGTTTCCTAGATGACTAGAAAATGGTCAAAGATGGAAAAAGATCAGATTTCAGGAGTTTTACTTTTTTCTGTGTTGCCCAAAGTCAGCACATAGTCACCTCATTACTACTTGAACAAAAACCCTGCCACTAGGATTTAAGCAAGTTTAGCTGAGGATGGTTCCTGTAAACACTTTACATCCCAGGGTTTGCACTGTGAGTACCTACAGCAGCACCATGGCCACTGCCTGCTCCTGGAGCTGCATCCAGCCTGCACAAGGCATTCACACAAGGAACTCATCCATTTATTTATTTATTTGGCCCCAGCAGTGTCTGCACATATTTGTAACAGAGAATCCATAAGAAAGAAGCATCCATGTTTGAGGCAGGTTCCCAGAGAGGGACATGTGTTACACAGGAGGGGACAGAGGGGACTGGCTGTGCTCATCATGTGATGAGATGTACTCTGAGTCCCATCTGTCATCTGCCAGCTTTCAGCCCTTACATTCCCCAGCTCCAAAGGTGAGAGTTCATGGCTCTCTGTCTTTTAGGCATTTCTACTTCCTGGACTGATATACTGGAGAGGGAAAAGGAACAATTTTTGAGTAGTCATCTAAACATGGATCAGGTATCCGTATTTTTTCAGCAAAGACGAATTACAGGAAAGAATATATTTTAAAAAGTTGTTTCTCTTAATACTTGAAAAAGAATTTTGACGACAGCATTTTCTTACATTTCAAACATAAAGGCTGAAAAATAGAGATACTACAGTTGTCATTCTGTGTCTCACTGATTACATAAGAAGGGACTATGCAGCAAGTTTGATGACTAACTGGGTGAATGAGAAAAGTTAATGGAAATGCAGGAGTTAATTTTGTCTACTTGAATCTTGGGGGGTTTATTTCCAAGTGCTTTTTCTCATAATACCAAAAAGAGTAGAGTTTTTTGTATTGTGTAGATACTCCCTCACCTCCCCAAACTTAGAAAGCAAGAGGTCTCAGTGAAGAATCATTTTATATAAATGAGGACAAAGGAAACTGGAAATTACTAACTGGTTTCAGACATTACTAGCATTACAACTCTTGTGACCCGGTCTAACATACAGAAAATCCAACTCTTAGAAGCAATTTTGTAGGAAAAATAAATGTGTGCCAACTTCTGCGGAATCCAATTCATAGTTAAGTACTCCTGCATCCCAACACTGCTCCCCAGAATACACAAAACTTTCTAAGCTTTCTCAGCTTTGTTCTGTAACAGATTTACAAGTTTAACCTGCTTGCTATGTGTAAATACATGTCCCTATGGGTATACCATAGTTAACAAATATTTGCATCTTTTGCAATTTCAAAGTTAAAAAAAAGAAATATGTCCGTTTTTTATGAAAAATAAGAGACAATATATAAAAATATCCCAAGCGTAACACTCCTGCAAACTTCTGACTGTTCCATGCTGCTTAATAATACAGAAGTCAAGAACAGAGACTATGTGAGGGACCCTTGAGAGGGGAGAAGTTAGATTCACTGTCTTTCTAATAATTCCCTATGTGAAAAGAACTCTAGCCCTTGCCAACAGACTAGTCCCAACTGGCTTTATGCTAGGGTTGTGTTTATTCAAGTGTTCTCCTTTATGAAGGAAAAACTTGGCTTTATTTCAAGGTAAAGAAAAAAACCTCCAAGCAGCAAAATATTTTAAGGACAGATGTCTGATCTTGAAACAGCAGCTAACATAGCCAGAATATATCTGTGCAATAAATACTTACTTATTAGCCCTTTCTTTCAACTGCATGTATTTCTTTTTATCCATGATGTTGCTCACAGAAAAGGTAGCACAGAATACAGTGTTCTCTATTATCTCCTGGGACAACTTTAATTAATTTCTTCAATTCTAATAAATCTGAAATTCAATAACAAGTGTCTGGGGTTTTTTTTCCCCTCCAGGGGTTTAATTATGTCTGTTACACTTGGACCTGTGCTACCAAGAGCTGTGAGGTGCATGGCCCCAACAGCAGCAGCACCCAGGAACTCCATACCTCAGGAATCTCCTCTGAACCCAATGAAAGAAAGAAATACAAGCAGAGCTGGTAACTATAGTAATGGCTAATATTTTCAAATGCTTTCCAATAGTATCCCTGTTGCTTTTAGATGGTTATAGCTCTGCCAAAACTTAACGACCCACGCTGAAAATTTCCTTGCCAGGGATTTGAAACAAGCTGAACATTTATTTTCAAAGAAAATAAACAGCAAAAATATTTTTTTTCCAAAACCTAGGATTAAATAAAATTGTGTGTTTTGCAAATATTTTTAAAAGAACTAATAAGTGATTTACTCAGAAATGCTTGTTCTTTTCTTTTTAAGATTAGGGGCTCAAAATTGGCACGGAGACTGAGACAGTATCAAGGATGTGATCCTTTCTCTTCTTATGAAAAGATGCCCATGTCTAGTCAAGGTTTAAAGCCCTGACTATCACCATGGCATCTGGTCAACACAACACACAAGTTAAGGACTGGGCAGCACAATACTGAAAAAAACCTGGTCACACTGTGCATGCTCCAGAGTTTCAGGTAAGTTCCAGCCTCAGCCTACAAATAGATTCTGTCACGACAGAAGTGCAGGGGAACAGTCACGGAAGCAGCTCAGAAATGGTGTGCTCTGCTGCACCCCACCGAGGAACACGCGGTCAGTGCGTGGTAAGGACAGACACACCCTGGAGCACGGCGTACAGGAGACATCCTTTCCCAGCACAGAAGAGGACAAAAGAGGAGAGGATGAGTCATCTGCAGCCAGAACCTGCAGAAACTGTACCAAAGAATCCTGAGTCTTAACACTTCTGCTGTTCAGCAAACAGCTGATATCCAGCAGCTTTTTATCTAATGACTGCTGGCCTTGATGAGAGTCAAGGTGATTTCCTGATGAAACCTCTTGGAAGAGCAGGAGTTTGCAGCTTTCCTTCTTTGGAAACAAAGAAACTTTTATGACTAAATACCCGAAAATGACAATATTCAAGTATATCTCTGAGTAAGCTCTCAAACTCTCTTTATCCTACCTCCCAAACTCTGTATGCATTTCCAGGGTCAGCTAGAGGTGCAGAGATGTACCCCAACACTGCACCTGTAGTAAGGAGGTGGGATGGTACCACCAGCAGGTAAGAAACATCCTTTCTTTGTAGGAAAATGCTACATATCTTATTGAAAGGTCTGGCTTGCCACTTACTTGGTTAGGCATTCCATAAATGCTCTTTTGCCCCTTGGCATGGTGAAGGGGACTAGGCAGTACCAAGTCCAGGCTTCAGAATCTGAGTTCCAAACAGGGCAGAGTGCAAGCAAGAAGTGCTCTCATTCTTGACTGCTCATGCTCATTTTTACAACAGGTTCTCATGGTCATCCCTGGACTGCTCCGGAGGCTGCGCGGCCACACTCGTGTTCCACAAGGGCACCAGTCAAAGCCTGACAGAGGAGGTTTAGAGACACACACTGTGGCCTGACCTCAGTCCTCAGGCTGAAAGAAACACTCCAGCTCTTTAAATACCAGAAAGTCATAAACAGCCCATGGGAGGAAGTGGGATCACCACAATTTCACCTTCAGGCTGCCTACATACATCCAACATCTCTGTCCTCTCTGTGGTTTAATTAAGTCACAACCTGCAAAGTCATCCTAGTACTCTGGAGCAAGGGACTGAATCCAATATCCTCCCTACCCTGAGCTGAAAGTGACACCTCCTCAGACAAGACAAAGCAAAAATTAATAGGTTTTGGCCTTGGGCAAAAAGAACATTTATGGAATGCCTAACCAAGTAACCTCTATCTCCTTTGATGAAGGAATTATCAAGCACTGACATCCTGCAGCAACAAGAACTGAGCTGTTCTTTCAAGAAATTCATATCAACAATGGGAGGTAATTTCCTAGCTTGACTTCTACACTACAAACTGGAAGCTATTGTATTTATCATGTGAACAGCAAAGCACATGCATCTTTTTCCTAGCACTTCTGTTTTTAGAATGTACAATCCATCTGTTAGTAAATTAGCTCGGCCTCAGGGATTACGTAATATTCTCACTCACTCACTGTATGGCACCAATTACACACAATTTCAGTTTCAGTTGTACTTCAGACATTTCAAAATCTCTCACTCCAAAGTACCAGCAAACTCACTGATGTAATTTAATTATTACACATTATTTGTGCCAAGACATGGCAGTTTGGATTAATCAGTCTGCCCATGCTTGATCCCCAGCAAAATCACAAAAATAACTCTTCTAGGGTTCTTACTCTTTAGGCTTATTCTTTCTACTCCAAATCCCCGATAAAGTGCATTATAGGAAGCCAAAGTAACACGGCATTTTTATTCAAGGCAGATCCACATTCAGGCACTTGCTGGAAATAAATACAAATTTTCCTCTGGCTGTAAACTGAGGATTTTCTTCCATTTAATTCTGCTTTTTAAAAATTTATTACTCTGCCAGTGAGTGCTTTTCAAATAGGAAAGTGTTCATTTCTTTCACTTAGTTCTATTGTACCTGCTGTGGCTTGCAGGCAAAAACATTACTTTGCGAGCTGCTGTGAAGGATTTGAGTCCCATTCCTTTTTCAATCCTGCATGCTTTTCTCCAGCCTTTTCTCTCTACTTTATCACTCAAGTATCTGTTTATTCATAGCAGGGGGTAGGGAGAGAGAAATGATGAATAGTGTTGTGCTTAGCCTCCTAAATACTTTATCTGGGCACTGAACTCAACAGTAATTCTGCTGCTTCATTTATTGGAAAAAATCCACATATTTCTCAATCAGGCGAACTCTGTGGAAAAAATCTAGCACTTTTCCAGAATATAATTCAGCAACAGCTAATGAGATGTGTGTCCCACCTACCCCCATCTCCCAGTGCCTCTGGAGTGGGATTTACTGAACTGGTCCTACAGAACCAGCAGGCACTCTGACTAATATTTGCTTTGGTATAGCAATTTCAACTGTCCAATGCAAACACAAGTGCCCATCACAGTATGAACAGTGCAAATTCTTTGACAACCAGCCAGCCACCCCAGACAACTGTTCTCCTGCCCAAGATTGTTCTGCTTGCTCTGTCTGCTAGAAGCCCACAGCCCAAAAATTCTGAAATAACCTTTATGCTATTCAACATAATAGAATTAAAATATATTTTGAGCACATTTACTCATCTAAGCTTTTATGGTACATACAGTTGATATGGTTTCTGTATCCTTATCAGATTCTAACTTGCATACAACTTCTCTCTGAGTTTGAAATAGTATTCAATTCTTTAGAAATGCTATTTAATTGTGATTCTCCTAAAAATCTACTCGAATGCACACCACCATACAATCAGTGGCCTACTAAAGAGACACAATACTATCAGGTATGAAGAACTGCAAGTTATGACTACAGTGAAGACTTTACTCTGAATAAGGCTCTGAATAAGGTCTTCAGGACTGAGCCCTAACTCAAGAGTGTGTCACAAATAAGCAGCAGTTAAAATAGAAATGTCATAGAAGTGTATACAGTAGCAACAAAAACTATACAACATCCCAGGAAACTATGTTGACATCTACATTTAAGGGCTTACAAATGCAATTAGGTTGCCCAAATGGATGTCACAAGGTATCTAATACTGGTATTTCATGAATACCTTAATAATTAGTCATTGTAAAAATGATACTAACTATGACATGCACCCATATGAATTTATACAGCTGAGAAAAACTCCACATCTGAATGATTTCCTCATTCCAATCCTGCAGTATGTCCAGACTCACACACACACAAAAAAGCAAAATAAACTCTCTCTTTTCCCTAGCACGAAGTAGTACAAAACAAGTAACTGCAAAACCAGGGAAGTACAGTGTCAATAAAAGTTCTGGCAAACTTAGATTGTTCCAATTAGAGACACAGCCAAAAGCTATATGGAAAGAGCCAACAAAATACCAATGGCAAGTAAGGAAAAGAGCCAGCCAAGCCAATGCACTGTTTGGTTTCCCATCCGAGGAAGGAGAGAAGGAAGAGAGGTGAATTTCCACCTGGAACAAATTCATAAAATAGTCCAGAGCACAGAATTCTGGCAGCTGTATTTGCTGTTATACTGAATCAATATCCTGATCAAATTTGGCAACACTCAGGCAAGCATCTGTTTTCTGCATTCACCCCATGTAAATATCCAAGCAGCACAGCTCCATCCGAGGCAATGGAGGAGCTTCTCTGCACCGAGGAGGACAATTCTGCAGCCTCAGGGGAACCATCATAGCAAGGGTTTCCCAGCAGCTCTCTGCAAGAGGAAGTGGAGGGAACCAAATTTTCTCTCAGCATGTGAGCATCATGCACAGTGTGCACACAGAGCCACGCACAACTAACCATGTGCAGCTTCAGCAATTCTATTACACAGCAAACTGATCACAGTGCACAAAGCAGCTGTGACTGAAAAAGACAATGATACACGAAGCACATGTCATTTAAAAATGTGTGCAATAATACAACAAAGTATTAAGAAACTCACATAAGCTTGGGATTAAATGCAATACAAGCATAAAGGAATAAAAAAGGGGGAAAATTAATTCATCAAACCGTACCATTACATAAAGAAAGTAAAGAGATGTCCTTGAAATTAACTGAAACTCAATTACAAAATTCCAACTCCTTCGTGAGTCCTAAGATTGCCTTAAGTCAGCTAGGTGGTTATAAGGAAAGGTACTAAAATGCAATTAATGTTTTCAAAAACGTTACAGAGTACAATTCCACACAATCTGTATCTTTACTTCTCCAAGATTCACCTGAACAAAACAGTCCACCAGAACAGCTTCTAGGCAGTTTTATTTTACATAACTTTGGAACTGGAGAGTCACAGGATAATGCCCCCCTTGTCTTTAAAATAACAAGGGAGCACTATCAAAATGTGCAATTTCCCCTTGTGCCAAAATACCTAAAAGGGCTATATATAAGTTGCTGTCAACAAGGTCTCGTCAATTTGCTGAAAACCAATGCTCTAATCAGCTATTTTGTTATCCAGCATGTGTCTACAGCCATGTTAGACAGGCAACTTATTGCATAAGAATCTATTTCCATATGAACATTCCAGACTGCATTTATATTGCTTACATCTACATTTAACATCCATATCATTAGCAAATTAAATGCAAGACATGAAAAAAATTGCCTGATAGTTCAGTACAAATGAAACTCCAGAGCTGAAACAAAAAACTGATAGTACAATGGTGTTTTAATAAAATTTACTGCAAGTGGCAACTACTTAAAGTGCATAAAGGAAGGAAAATTATATTACATAATACTACCAAACTGTATTTTTAGTGACGACAGACTGGCTGTGAAATTATAGCAGATTGCAAAGACATCAGTGCTGGCTCAGGAAAAACAGTTTGAAGGTAAAGCAATCAATTGAAACTTTAGTAATCAGATTAACAGAGGATACAATGAGAGAATTTAACAGGCAAGCAGATTGAACAGACTAGTCTCCATTCTGATGCCAATTAATGGCTGACGAGTCATTGTATTCCTATGAAGAATTTTGAATCATTTTTCATTAGTTAGATTACAGTTATGTCTAGAGAATACACTGTAGAAAACATGCTACAAAAGCAGTTTATTGAGATATTCCAAAAGGCAGTAAGACACAGAGTGTTGTCATAATATTTGCAGACCTAAAATCATAACCCTGACTGACATCTTCAAAACTGGTATCTTCAAAATTACATGGAAGTCTATGTACAGAATTGTACCAAAAATATTCAGATTGTGATGGATGAAAATATGTATGAGCTCGAGAACAAACAGCCAAGCAACAGTTTCAAAAAAAAAAAAAGGCCTGTGTTGCTAACAAAGGGCACAGTTCATTACAATCCAACTGAGAAACATGATGTTCATGTGCAGATCAGACAGCCCAGTGCACCACAGCTCGGCAGGGAAGGCTCTGCACTCCGGCAGGAGCAGGAGGGCTGGCTGTTACCTTCACCCAGGTCACCTTCACCCCCTGCTCCTGTTGCTGCAACAGGCACAACAATTGTTGCCACGAAGTTACCCTGAACAAAAAAAGGGGACAATGCCCAGCAACTCTTAGTTGGATTTATGGAGTGAGTGGATGAGTCAAAAAGTCACTCCTAACTATCTCTAAGGTTAGACAAGATCTGCTAAAAACCCCAAGTCCTCCTGAAGAAGCAAGAGCCAACCCAGGAGACAGAATGAGGACTGGAGAGGACACTCCCTGCCCTCCACGTTGCACAGAAGTGATCCCAGCCAAAGTACTTTGATAGATATGTCTTGGTGTTTCAGAGCAGATGTGGGATTGTCAGTGCCACTGGTAAAATCAATGTGACTCGGGATTTAACCACAAAAACCACTTACAAAGCCACTGTATAGTTCTATCACCTTAATTTCCAGAGATAAGCAGGCGAAGGTCCATAGTAAGCCATATTTTCTTGTTAATTTTACCCTTACAAAACCTCTGATTTGCTGGATAAATTTGGAAAGCTACTTTCTAGAATTCTAAAACTTTTCCTTTCCTTCTTTAGTGAGGCTGAAAATCCATTATTATTCACAAGTTAGCCATCAGTTCTAAACCAAACCATCAATAGAAAACAGTTTTCCTGGCTCTGTTAAAAGCTGGTAATGGCTTAAAACTGTTAATTGGAAAGAGACCATATTATTATAACACCAACTACAAGCATAATTCATGATTTTTAGAAAAAAATCACTAACTATATTGGAGACACATGGCAACTTGAAGTACAGACTGTTTCTTAATGCCAGATTGAGAAAAGGGTTTGTGTGTGAGAACACCCTGTAAGTGTAAGCAAATGCAAATACTTAAACCATTTACATCAGGAATTAAACTAGTTGCAATTTAAAAGAATTAAATTAAGAATTAAAATGCATTTACATCCTTAAGTATATTATTCTGACATTGAATCAATCACTACTTCAGTCTTGCCAAAGTATGACAATACGAAACATCCCACCTAGCCTCATTCTACTTGCTGCTCATTTAAAATGTGTTATCTCACATTTCTGAGTTTTGTCAGGACTATGGAAGAATCCTAATTTTAAGGCTGTGGATTAACAGATAATTTTTCAAAACCTGTCCTCTCAGTTTGCAGAATTGGCTGCATGTCTTATTTGTTTTGCCTGGCAAGCACTGCTGAGTATTAATCTTTGCTTCCTGAACAGTAAGGCCCATTGGCTGAGAGATGTGGTTGGCCTGATATCCTCATTCTTTATGGAAATCTAATTTAGCTTTTAACATAGATTTCACTCTTTTGCTTCTGTTTATAACATAGTTTATAAACAATGGTGTGTTATGTAAAAATGACAACTCGAAGATAACGCAATCACTGCTAGTGGAGGTAATTACAAGAAACTTTCAGTTAAAATGTCTTTACATTGTTTTATCATTTCACACTGATAAAGCACAGCAGTGCTTCTAGTAATGACAGTTACAATGTGAGATACTTCTTCATTGGAAGGTTCTGCCTGACAGCCCTAAAATTCCCAGACCTCTGCAGGACTGGTCCAGATGAGTTTCTGCCAGTGTCTCTCCTGCTCAAGAAGTGAAGGCAAGTGAGCTGTGTGGTAGTGGGGACCATTGTACCTGTCAGACTACAAAGATGGCATGATAGGAAAAAAGATTCTGTGATCCAACACTGGTGCTAAATAAATTGCCTGAAGTGCAAACTAACATGAAGTAGAGCCAGAAGTTTCCACTCCTCGGTGCTCCATACATGAAGCAGAGCCAAGAGTTTACACCACAGCATAAGACCAAGTAGATATTCAAGCCCACAGCTAACAGGACAGGAGGAAAAGTAATTCTCTGCTCCTTCACTACACTGAGCAGGATCAATGACCAAGAAATTCAAAGAGCTTATGCAAGGAGCACAGATTTGCAAAATGTAGGCAGAGGAAACTTTATAAAGACCACAGAATGAAGCCTATTATGTACTCATCATATTACGTTTAAAATATTTTCTTTCTGAAGAATTTAGCCCAGATTGCAACTACCATTTCATATGAAGCTGTAAAAAAGTCACTACATGATGTTTCTTACTATGTATTTGTTAAAAATCTCTAGGTGTAGATTAGAATTCAAAGAAATCATTATTTAAGTCAGTCAGTGCCTTTGTAATTATTAGCTTCCAAAAAAATTATTTCTATTATTCTGGATTCAATGCATACTATGTCAGTATAAAGGAAAGTTGTATCACAGAGTTTCCGAAACCTGACACTAGAACTAAAAAAGAGCCTGAATATTCCACTTTCTACCCTAGAGCAAAATTTGCAGCACTTTGAAGTTCTAACACAAAATTTTCAAAGCCTGCCTAACCTTAGCAAAGAGTCTGGGTGATGTTCACTGTATAAAAGGAACAGTAAAATTTGTAGGGCTGAATAAACTATCTGTGGTTTAGGATCCAGCCCTTCCATCTCCTCTCTACAGTCCTGTACGGCTCCAGACCTCCCTGGCAGCCTTCTCTTCCTCCCAGCCTGGGCCACAGATCCACCACAGGATTTCTATCCAGGGGCAGGTTTCAGGATCCCAGGGTTCACAACATGAAGTTTCATCAAGGTTTCCCTGTTCTGTTTCCACATTCCTTTACCTTCTCCAGTGCTATGCAGAACACCATAGATTAGAGCTACTGTGGTACCTGATCTAACCACCAAGGGAGCAGATAAAGTGATCCTAGAAAAGCAAACACGCCTGTGCAATTCCCACCAACCACCACCTTGGCCCACAGAAACATTTCAATGTTTATGACATGCTCAGCCTCTCTGAGCAGGAAAGCATAAAACCTAGATTCACAGGAAAAATTCCTCACATCCTGTTCAGTGTGGAATTCCTCAATTCCATTATACAATGACTAGGGAGGTACTACTGCTACATTTTTGCTATGTAAGTAGTCCAGGCTCGCTTCTCCAGTGTCTTTCATTTTGATTGGACACAAGCACAAGGGAAAAGTGGATGTAACACACTAATATTCTTATTTGTCCATATTTAGTACTTATTCTGCACTGTTGTGTACAAACTAGACACTCATCTGGGCATATGCTACCTGGGCAGCAAACACTGTGATGAAGAAAACTGTTCTAACTGCATTTTACTGGAGAAGATTTTAAAACACGTTGTAAGCAGTTAATAATTTTAAGATGGACTTTTTGTATATTTATTGTATTGTATAAATAAACAGAATTTTCCTGGACTTGGCTCAAGGTTTTGGTATTTGTGATATTTGTTTTAAATTTAAAACAAGAAAAAGCAAGTACACTGTTATATTTCACAGAACATCTATTCTGTTACCACATGACAAAAACACCAACCATACTAATAATCACTCTAATTCATTGAAGAGTATCCCTTTAAACTTGGCGGTGCAGTACAAAGAATTCCAAATGTAATTCTTAACATCCTCTGTCCAAGTCACTGGCAGGGTTTAGAAGTCAGGCTTTTTCAAAAGGAATGTTTTTAACTTCAGCACTAACAGGGCTGAAATTATTGTAGAAAAAAGTGTATTTCCTTTTTCCTCCAAACACCCACTGCCTTCTGCGCAATTCAGCCCAAGGTTATAGAAAACTTTATGTTCTAAGTTTGGTGATCCAAATCCTTCAGTCTTTACTTGGGCAAAACTCCCACTGAAGTCAGTGAAGTCAGTGGGAGTTTTGCCTGGGTAAGAACCACTGGGTTTGGCTCAGAACATCCATGCCTCTGCAAGCTGAGGAGAATGTGTGTGAAAGTCATGGTTGCATGTAAGTAGCTCAGGTTTCCAGCCATGAAGATCATAAATTACTTTACAACACAAAAACGTAGAATGGTTTGGGTTGGAAGGGACCTTGAAGATGATCCAGTTCCAACCCCCCTGCCATAAGCAGGGACACCTCCCACTGTCCCAAGCTCCATCCAACCCGGCCTTGAGCACTCGCAGGAACAGGGCACCCACAGCTTCTCTGGGCAACCTGTGAGAGTGTTCAACCACTCTCACTGGGAAGAACTTCTCTCTTATATCTAATCTAAACTTACCTTAACACACCAGTGAGCATCCTAATAATTTCATATTACTTACATTAGGCTCTAGAACACATATGACAAAAGGAAGAGAGAAAGGCCTGTATGACCATTGATAGAGTTAAGTGACCAGGGTGACACTAACTCTGTGTGCAATTACTGCTCTTCTGTACAACTTGTAACACAGCAACCACGAGAAAAAATCTGGGACCTAAAATAAATGCTTCTCTACAAAAAGGCAGGCAATTATTACTTGAAGATGCATCTCTGCTTAGAGCTGTGTATCTCATGAGTGGGAAGCTCTGCTTAAGACCTCATCAATAGTTGTCCTATTGACAACTTATGACAATCTGTTCTTCAGTATGTCCCATAGCCCCTCTAGAAAATTTAGGTTCAGAGAAATGCTTCATAGAAAATATAACACTTTGCTATTTTATAGACAGAGTATCACTACTGTGACATGTCCATTCTGGGTCTTCAAGGCACCTCAGCATGCTTGCACTTGCCTGCATAAGTATATTTTCTCTCACACATAGGTACATGCACTCTGTGTGAATTGGCCTGTGTTCTCAGATTTGGACAGCCCTAAACACCATCAGTGTTGTGAGAAAACAGATGTGAGGGTAAAGAGGAAAAATTAGTCCATACAGAAGGTAAATAATTAAAAGCTTTATAATGAAGCATTATTTGATTAAAGCCACGTAAGCCACTCTTTGACATTCCACAGAACTGCATTTTAAGTATTGTGCTTAATTTTTAATTTTTCTGTTTTCCTTCCCCCTCCTTTTTAGCTTCTTTTAAGTTTAGATTCAAATTCATAAGTAGGTTTCCAACCTATATACACTCAACTTTTGATATAATAACTGAATACTTCTACCCAACTTGAGCTTAAGGCGCCTTGATAAGACTGAATGACATACCACTATCAAAATAATCTAACACCTTAAGTTCTTTCATCAGTTTTCTCTGTTCTGCACCTGTAACAAACCAAGAAAAACCATTCTCAACAGCATATCAACGACATACTTTATTTTCCACAAGATTTATGTAAAGTTTCTCTGAAAGGAGCCAACAAACACATCTGAGACAGAAGCCATGTGTGATAATTTGTTAGGCCACTCTTGTACTTACCTAAACATGTGGGCAAAGGCAAGCAAAAATGGAATTTGTAAAGTCAATGGTCCTGCAAATGGATTAGCAGGCACAGTTAGCATACACAAAAGCAGTGAGGATGGAATTTATCTTGGAGATTACCACTGAGGTATCACCTTGTGCCACTTCACACAGTGTTGGTTTAAACCTCTGTGGCACTTTTCTCCCTTTTTTTTTGGCAAGAGTACTGAACTATTCTGCAGCAGATCTTCCCATCAATTGCATCTCCCGCTGTTTAAAACCAGCAGAGGAACTAAACTCTCCGTTGTTGATGCAGATCAGTGCATTTCAGAAGGGACAGAGGATAACAACAGGAAACAAGTCAGAGGACAAATAAATATTGCTACTTAAGCCTTCTACATAACTGGAAAACACTAACTGTTCAAATAAAAAATACATGCTGTTCTACCAGGCTGCCATGATAGATCTTAGAAAGACACAGACAGTTTTATGGTCTTATAAGTGTTCTCTGCTGAAAGGGAAACTTGGAAGCAATAAAGCATTTTCTTACAACTGAAGCCTGACCACAACTGCTGCCAATTCAACAGTAAACTGACTTCAGCTATGTGGAGTCAGATGGTTTCAGCTTCACCACTACAGGGAAACCAACTCTTGTAGCCTGGCACAACCACTGTCTGGAAATTTGCCATGATTGTGCATTGAGTTAAGCTCCAGACAGACTGTAAGGGCTGAACTTTAAACCATTTGTATTTTTAATGTACACAAATAAATTTATGGCTGCATAAAAACTGTCATGCTTCAGGGATTAACCTGTAATAACCTCTCCTGCTATGTTAACAAAGACATTTAAAATCTGCCTCTCCAAGTTACACAGGATTCAGGTTAATGAAGGCAATTCAAAAAGAAATTTTAGGGCCTCATTATATCTAATAAGGGATTAGTGACACCAGCAATTTTTAAGACCATTTGTGGACACTTTGATGCTGCCCTGTGGCTTGGGACTCCCCCATTTTACCTCAGGATTCCCAGATGAACCTAAGTTTGGCAAGGTGAATAGAACATCACAGAAGTGAATGGCATGGAGGACTTGAAAGTGGAAATAACTTTGAGTGTCATGACATACAGTTTCCTTGTAGGCATTCTACGATCTAACGGTTTTGTGTATCCCTGTTTAATAGATGAGAAAAGGTCTATTCCCATGAGGCAGAGTTTACAAGAAAGAGTATCTAGCTGAGCAGTGTTTTGTGATCCTACTGTAGCTAAAAACCCAATCCTAAGTTTCCTACTTCTTAAGCAAAGACAAGAAACATATTGGCAGAACAGGAACTAGTCAATGAGAAGTTTTAAACACCCTGGAAATGTAACTAGCTTCCCTATGCATTTGAGACAGGCACCACAGTTTTTGAGAACAGGAGATAACGTAGGAGAAAGGGATCCTATTAGAACTCCATCAGGAACACCTGACAGCATAAGCCCATGCTACCTCTGTCAGAACATCCATACAGAAACTACCTGTTCTCAATGTCACAACATCAGCAAAGCTTTACTGGAGATATTTCATTAACCAGACAATAAAGGACCCCTATGGTACAAGACAATACACGACAATGCTACAACGGTCAGCCTGTGCCATCAAAACTGAAGCAGCTGCAGAAATTAATGTATGGATAGAGGCAACCAAAGCTGGCAAAACAAATCAGTAAAAAACATCCCAAAATATCTTGGGAGGTTCCCTCTTCTCTTAGTTACTATTGTAAACTTCATGACCTCACATATTTTCTGGGAAATTGTAAAATATTCAGACTATCCAACTTTTTCAGGTTTATTTCCAAACACAAAGTGTATTTCAAAATTTAACTACTTATCTCTGAACCTTCAAGGACAGAAGGAAATATAACAGGAAGGAAAATGGAAATTGTCAAAAGAAAGATCATAAGAGAAGGTGACCTGAAACAGGAAGTTGGACATCCTTACCCACAAGGACAATTCTAATCTTATATTCCAATATAACTATTAAAGCTTCTATTTTTTTTTCTGTCTAGACAAAACAGTAAAAATACCAGGAAGAAAATTTAGTTACATTTTTAGAGCTTCAAGGACATGACATTTAATTTGATTCCTGACAAGAAATCATAAGATTTCTGCAGTTTCCATTTTATCTGAAGAGGGTCAACAAATCCGTAGTAGAAACCAATCTAAAGGATAGATATAAAAGGAGATAAATAAAACCAAAATCCAAGAAAACTCCAGCCACCCAACTGTTAAAGTAATCCAGACCTGCATCTGATCATGCTGTACAACTGCTGATGTGACCTCACAATCTGTGGTGTGGAGTTTGGGCTTCATGCAGCCACCAAGGACACACCAAGGACACACCAAGGACACACCAAGGACACACCAAGGACACACCAAGGCTGCAATCCACTACAAACAGTGTCTGCTTAACTGAGGAGCAATACTACTTCACATTTTCTATCCAGAAGATGCCATAAAATACAGTTAAAATTGCAGTTCATGTTCACTTGTCTCACAGACACAATGAATACTAAGAGAGCATCAAGGACACTTTGTCAATAACAAGTCATCAAAAAATGAGCAAAAAACTCTATTCTTTGTCTGATTCAGGAAGTATTTTTTAAATGGTATTTTCTGCTATTCTGCTGAAGAAAAGAGAGCACAAAGAGACACAATGATTGCATTTATATGTACATGTGAATACATTGGTAAGCATCACTGTGATCCTCTGAAGCAGCCCAGCAATGGTGTCTCAGAGGTAATTGTACAATAATTACTTGTAATTATCGTACAATTATTTCAGATTGGATAAAAATTAACTCCCTCTTCATATCTCTAAGTTTGATAATTCAGTGAGTGAATAATGTATTAGAAGTGCTAAGTGATCTCTGAGACAAAGGCTTAATATTCTCATAGATTCAAAACAAATAACGGCAAATGTTATTAAAAAATTTTATCATTAAAATGTAATTTAATAAATAAATGCATAAAAATCAGAAACTTGTTAAGCCACAGAACTTTAACAAATGAAAGAAGGACAGCATGTCTGCTGAATTTTAGTTCTATTCTAAAATTTAAAAGGGCTTGCACAGAGTTTAGTAAGCTCTTACTATTTTTAGAAATGTCCCATACCAGATGTTTTTTTCATTCCTTATATTGCAGGATAACACGCTTATTTCCAGATCCTCCCAACCAATGCACTTACAACTCAGCCATTGTACAGATATTTGTACAATGCACATAGGAAAATTTGCATCTAATCAAGGCAGCAGGATTTGGCTAATGGTAGCTCTCATAAATCTTCAGTCATTGAGATCAAAACCCTAATAATGACAGTTTTAAATCAGTGATAATTTGGTTTTCAGAATCTTTACCTGAGCCAAGACTTCACCTTGACATTCCCAGTGCTGATCCTCCACTTGCTTCCCTGCAATGTCTCCCTAATGAAGTCTCCAGTAGTTTCCATAAGGCTGATTGTTTTTCAGGTCATTTCCTTACTTTCCTTGGCCAAATCCTCTTAAAGCAAGCAATGTTTTAACAGCATTCAGTTCTTACTTTCTAAAATTTTGCCAAACTGCTTAAGATGAAGTAGAAATTTCCTTCTGACTTGAAGCAGAAGTAGAAGCATTTTCTAGCACCATTAGTTTGTTCTCCAAGAACTGTCTTGTCCTTACAGGAAGATGTGAAGTTGTGTGAATTTTAACTTGCTCACTAGGCATCCCAGCCTTCACTTCAACAGAGGGAAGAACCCAAAACTTGAAACTTGAGTGAGAACAGTGCTACAGTACTATTAACATTGAAATTTGTGCTTGCAAGTTCTGTAGTGTTTATTCTTCACTAAAATACAGCTTCACCAGGTCCTTAATGCTTATTTAGCAGCTAGAAACAGCTGCAGATGGTAACTTTTGATCTCATCTGCTCTCAATCAATTCTGAAAACGAACGGCTGCATATACAGATGGAGCTACACCAACTGCCATTCTTTCCAAGGACTAATGGACTTCTGTGTATCAATACTGACTTCTGACAACATGGAAAAATGGATCATCTTTTTTTCAAGTAATTCCCACATTTTCAGTGCACTGAATGCATTATAAACAGATATTTACAGATTTTTCTTTCCTAAAATTGCCCTTGGGAAATTTATAAAAGAACTAGATGGCTCATTTGTCACAAGTAGAATATACTGCATTGAGAATGACAAATTTGAAAGATGCCAAATGATTCAATGTATCCACTACTAAAGCAAAAATGATGAACAGGTAAAGCCCACACTTAAGAAGTAACATTTATTAACACCTTTAAAATAGTGTGATGGTTAGGAAATTTGTTAGGAGTGAGAACAAAGCAGAAACTAGAACTGTGCTTGAGAGGTTCCTTTAAAGCCTCTCAGTATTGACACAGCTATGTAGAGGGAAGTTAGTATCTCTACAACTTTTTTATTTCTTCTGAACAAGTCATGACTGTTTACCTTAAACTGAATCCTAAGCATGGTTTTACTTAGTTATTAGCCATTTTTACATGGTTAGAAACCAATTTCTATGATTACAAATAAAGCATCATGGCATTAGTTGTCACTCCCAGTATTTCTCACTCTGGTCTGAAAATCAGAAGTGGTGGTCATTCAGAGAGAACAGGCAAACACAAGCCAGCCTCTGCTGACATGGTCTAAGCAGAGACAATCCCCGATGGCCACACTGTGACAGCTGGATGTGTTAGGAGTTTTCTTACTTCCACTACCACAATGGCCCAATGCTGCAGTTACTTATCATTTTGCTTTGCTCTAGCTTTGCTCATTTCCTGAACCATAATAAAGCAGCTGAAGAAATATTTCTGGTTCTTGTGTTGATCATTCCTAATTATTGGTTTCTTTGGTAATGCAGTGTTCATCACCAACAGCCAAGCACCCCAAGAAACATAACCCATTAAAAGCATTTGGTATATGCTCTGCCAGGGATCCTCAGGATAACACTGCAGCATTAACCTTGAAGTACTGAAGAATCACCTGAATACTCAAAATTTTCAAAAGGATGAGATGCAGTCACAGAGCAAATGACACTGTAACCACCTCATGTCATGAGCAGAGTACACGTGAGCAATCCTCAATGGCATGGGCACCATGCACTCATCACCTCTGTGTCACCTGGGCACCACCATGCACCCATCACCTCTGTGTCACCTGGGCACCACCATGCACTCATCACCTCTCTGTCACCTGGGCACCACCATGCACTCATCACCTCTCTGTCACCTGGGCACCATGCACTCATCACCTCTGTGTCACCTGGGCACCACCATGCACCCATCACCTCTCTGTCACCTGGGCACCATGCACTTATCACCTCTGTCACCTGGGCACCACGCACTTATCACCTCTGTCACCTGGGCACTATGTACCTATCACCTTCTCTCTTCAGTTCCTCCACAGGACCAAGAGAATCTGTGCCTGAGGCTCTCACTATCCAAATATAAAAGGAAATGTTTAATGAAATTGTCTTCAGTTTAACACATTGGCTCCAACAAGATAATTCTGCCATTTCAGCAAGGATTTTCCATTTAATGAGGAAATAAGAAAAGTTATTTATATAGTTTGTCTGTGTCCTTGTGCTTTTCTAGAGGATATTGGCTCATAGTTAACAACATCAAAACAGTTGGTGCCCCTGGCTAGAATGCTTTACTATCACCTGCTCGTTCCAGCACTAAATAAATCTCAGTTTTCAAGTACTTACAAGCAAGAGTCCAGCACGTGTTTCAGACATTCTGTTCATGTACAGATGTTAATATATCCTCCACACACCAAATGTTATCAAATGTGGCTTTGTTGTCTCTGCAGCAGTAACTTAAAGCTCATTTGAAATGTATAGTGAAATAACTACATTAATAGAAAGAAGAGAGCTTTCCTCAGAGGGGGCGATTTCTTATGGTAAATCTATTAACTGTTTGGGATCAAAATGCAGCATTTCCACATGATTTTACCATTGCTTCTGTAATTTCAATTTCCAAGGTGCAAGGAGGCAATTTTATATTAAATACCAAGCGTTCTACTACATTATCATCTACCTGTGATATTAGTCAGCACCTTTTCAAAAACCAGTTTTAAAAAAGCCTTTTAATTTTGATTAAGAATTTGAGTAACAAAAGGATTTGTCTTGAAGCCAAAAATGTTTGAGGATTTATTCCCATCATCATGACATTTAGGGAAGAAGTCTCATGAAATATGGAAATAAACATAAGCTTCAGTCAAAAAGCAGTTATGATTGGAAGATTAATTTATTGACTTCTAATTCACCTCATTCTCCTGTGACTGCCAAACAGGTAGGAGTGGAAATTTGTCAAAAACTGTCTCTTGATAAAACCTTCCTCACAACCCACACACTGGGAAAATAATACCTGTAACCCATGAAGAAATAGATCGACAGCTTCAGGCAATGACATACACAGGCAAACCTTTAATTTAATACTCTCTCATGCTTCACTTTCATGTGTCTCATTTAGCAGGGCTCTTTAAAGAGAAGCAGGGTAGCTGCTGTCAGTGACATAATTGCTGTGTTGGTGCCCTTGGGTCCTTACACACCAGTGAATGATGATTGATCCCTGCTGCTGTCGTTTTGGCTGCCATGAACACTGAGTGATACTGAAGGAAAAACGGAGAAAGCTACAGATCAAGTAAGGACAGGGATATGTGTCACATACCAGTTCCCTTCTGTCCACTGTCTTTCCACCATGCATTGAAAATTTGCTTTATGTTCCTGCTGGCTGCACAATTGCCCCCAACTCTGGACTCAGAGGCTCTGGGCAACAGCTCAGTGAGCAGTGCCAGTAATCCACCTACAGCAGTGTGCCTCCAGGAAAGCTGGGAGTGAAATTCCATTTTGATTTTTAACAGCAAAGCATTTGTTTAGTTACTCAGCAGAGTCACTTTTGTGTGCCAGGTCTCCCTTCCAGAAAGGCTGGGGAATTCTAATAATCAACTTGTTTCCCTAAAATGGGTACATCATCCACGGGCAGAACCTCACAGTGCTGTAACAAAATGCAAGATAATCTCACAGGCTGGGGGGAGCGGGAAGTGTTTTAAGAAGTGATATCACTTAAAGGCAACCACCAGGAGTTTACAAGAATTTCCATTCTTTTAATTAAAGATTTTATGAGTCTTGGAACACATTCCAGTGCCCTATTATACATCAGAGCACTTAAAAATTCAGAGCCTTATAAAATTGCCATAAAGAGATAGGAAAACCAAGGGAGTCTTTAGAAGAAAAACCTATTTATACAATGACTGTTATGATTTACAAAACAATTAGAGTAACTTATTTTACTTACTATATCTTTATTTCCTCCTTTTCTGTTGTTTGTGACTACCTTTCAACACATCCTAATATAAACTACCTGCCTTCTAAATTCATTGCTCCATTTATATGCTCAGCATGTTTGAAACAAATATTAAAATTCTCAGAAAAGGAGCTAAACTCACTGTGCCAGAAGAAAAAGCATTTACATTAGAGTGATAAAAATACATTAATTAGAATTCAATTTTAAGAGAATTATTACTTCAAAAAGCAAAGGTGAAAAAAATATTAAGCAAATCAAAAGAACGCATACCAATAATGAAATATGATTAGGAAAGTGTTTTGCAAACCATTAGTTTCTAAGGAAAATAGTATTTCCAGGTGTAAAATTCATGGTAAATTCATTTAAACTTATGTCTATCTAATAAGCAATCCAATAAGTTTCTGGAACAGCTTTTCAGAAAATGGTCTATGAACCGTGTCTGAGAAACAAATTAGCTCATCCATCACATGTAACCATTTCTTTGGTAATGACTTAATGAATTTAGCTTCACTATGCTAGGACTGAGCACGATGCTGTAATTACTGTGGGAATTACTGTAGCCCTCAATCCATCTTTTAGATCTTTATGGCATGGAACAAGAAGCTCAGCACAGCCTGAACCAGAGCCCAAAGCCAAAAGACTTTGGATCTAGAGAACCACTAGGGAAGTACCCTTACAGACTTTGGTCAGTGCACACCACTCTGCTGGGATTGCAGTCCTGTCTTTCCCACAAGAATGGGCTTGGATACACCATACAGGAAGAACCAATGCCATACAGAAATCCTGAGAATAAAACTGGAAGAACATTTATTCTCACTAATCACACAGGTAAAAGAACACAGTTGGAGTCATTTTGCTAGAATGTAATTAACCCTAAACTGAACATTCTACTACACCAAGTTTATACCAGAGTTTTCAAAGCAAACCAGGGTTGTACTACTAATACTGCAGTTGAGACAGACAAAAAAGCTGGGGAGAGTGAGGCAAGAATGTCAGAGGTCAAATAAACGTGCACTGTGGTACTTACACCAACACATAGAGCATATTCTTATAATTTGGCCAAGGCTCTGGATATTTACTTGACAAAATTATTTTTCAACTGTCGTATGTCTCACTTTCAGACATTTAACTGGTGATGTTAGCAGTTACTGTCATATGTAAATTACCATCTCTTTTTTCTAATCAGGTAATTTTAAGTAAATCCAAATAACTTTCTTTTATGTATGCTAAATAAATAATTGGTTCAATTCCTCCTTAGTTACCAATCCACAAATGTTCTCAAACATTCTCATGCTTCATAAACAGAAGGGCTAAGGGTGATGTTTTATGGGAAAGTAACAAAGTGAAATAACCATTTCTCAGGAGAATCAATGGAAACCCTATTAACCTTGGCTTGCAGATGGAAACACTCAGGTACAGAGATAAGGAATTATTTTTGCCCATAGGTCAGTGGGAGAAATGTTGTTTGCTTATATGCTGGCCCTGTGGAAGTCAGAGATGGAAATGCTTGTTTTATTGGGCCACATCATGAGCTCCCTGCCCATGACTGAAGACATGGCATCAGCTAGACTTGATCCTGGTGACTGAGCAGACACAGCTTAACTAGTCCATCTCTTGGCCATGCAGGGCTTCTTTGAGACAGTGCTCAGATATAAAACCATTCATGTGCTAGAAAGGCTGATTTTTCAAGCATATGTAAAAGTTGTTCTTACTGATAATATTTTGAGCCTCCAAATTGTATTTTACCTATGTGGTCCAAGAATTTATAAGTAACAGCTGTATAACAAAGGACTATCATAAGGATAAAAAAATTGAAGATGACAAAATCCAGAGATACAACAGTAATTATGGCCAGTCCAGTATGGCTGGTAATGTACAGCTGAATGCAATAAATGAAGACCACCAACAATCATGCAGCATAAGCATTGCCACGTTCATTCCCCACGCTGCCCTTTCACAGAAATGGCCAAAATCCCATTAGCTGCTGCAGATGTGACCTGCTGGGGAGCTGTCTCCCTGCCTCTTCACAAGTGCAACACGCACCAACATCCACGTGGGCAGCAGGTCTGACCACGGAACACTGACAGATTCCACTGAGTAAGGTCAGAAGTTTTAGTCCAGTAAGCCTCAGGAAAGAGAGCTCCTCCTTGACAAGAGAACAGTCAGTCAAGAGACAAGTGTCAAAAGGACCACGACCTCAAGGTGTTTAGGGTCTTTTGTGGGTTGTTTTTTTTTTGTATTCTTCCTTCTTGCTTGAGCAAGATCAACAAGGAAGAGCTCCATTCATATTGTACCACATGGAAATAAGTAACAACACTGAGCTGAACACCGAGCTGCTCACTGGGATGAACACTGAGTTATTTCTTGCAATGGGTTGCATTTGTGCAGTGGGGATTGTGACACCTGACCCTGTTCAGTGAATGATCTTTCCAAATGCTGAGAAGTCGCTTTGCCTCTCTGGTTCCTGTGGCCAAGCTACACACCCTGCAGAGAGGCCGAGCAGTGTGCAGCTGGGAATGGACAGGAGCTCATGGCAATAAGCTCCCTCTGCACTCCTGGCTGTTTATTCCTGGTCTTGCAACTTGGGACACTGTGCAGAACAACTGCTCCATTTGTTGGTCCACAAGCCACAGATGAGAACCAGCAGTGTCTGCAGCACACCAAGGATCTCACTCAGAGTTGCTCAGGCTCCCTTTACTCATTTCAGAGGGTGGAGTGTGACTTTTTCACCCTCTTTATGCCCAAATTCCAAAGGGAAGCATTTCACATCTGTGAAATTTATTTATAATAAAAATATATTAAAACAACTCTTGAGGACACTGTTTAGTATCTTCTACACTTCATGTTGAACTACATTATGAAGAAAGCTGAACAGCATCTAGTATTCAATACTCTTAAGCTAAACAGTATCTACATATTTAAACAAAACTTCTGCTTCTATAAACAGCTTGACTAATGTGGCAAAACATGCTGTGATCTGAACAACTACTACTCAAGAATTGAAAAGAATTAGGTATCTTAAAACCTGTCCCTGTTCACTTAAACATGCTGAAAGTTCTGTGTTAAGTCATATATCCTGTATATTGATGATTAGTCAGATGCTGATTACTTACCACATTAAAATACAGATCAAATCAACACAGAAGTTATATGTGAGGCTTCCTTCCCATTGTCCACACATCTTGTCAAATAGACTGAATTTTTCTAAACACTAACAGAAAACAATTCAAACCAAACCCAGAATGGTACAATTTGGTTTTGCTTTATTGCTGAGAAGGCCAGGCTGGTGACTTTGGAACATTTGCACAGCTTCACTGACATCTGTACTGAGGGAGATAGGGCTGACAGTACTGATTTATGGTCAATTTGTATGGGATTAAAGAAGCTACTAAAATGGGACAATTCAGTTGAATCAACTAAAATCCCAAGGCATGTGAAATTATCAAATGCAAATATCTGACAAGCACACTGAGAAAACAGAGTTTAAAAGGCTACCTGCTTGTGAGTGAAGAATAATGATAGATTTAGGAATACCTGAAAATACAGGGATGGGCTATTCCTCAGGTAAACTCCCTACTTGCTTAAAGATTTCTTAAGCCCAATGTATCTAGTCAAACCAACTATTTTCATGCTAGAACTGATTCCAAACCACCAGATTAAAGAAATGAGAAGGAGGAAACCTTGATTAAGCATTGTTTAGCTAGGAGTTCAGTGTGTTCAGCTGCTGAGAAGCACACACACAAGCTTTGGGCTTGGCCATACAAATGTGGTGCAAGTTGCAAACCTATACAGCCTTATTTCCTTCCTGGATGGAAAAGTGATGCAATGCAGTTTCACTGACTTCATGCCAAGTCATGCCTTAAATCAACAACAAATGAAAAGCAGAACATAATCATACACACATTAGAACAAGTGTTAGGGGTTCCTTAAGAATTATATGGGAAAAAACATAATACTTGAATTCTTGTTATTTTACCTTTCTTGAACAGTTAAAGTTCTGCAGCATTAAAATACAGACAAAACAAGCTGGCAAGAAAAGCAACTTCCCATTGACTCCGTAATCTATCAAAAGCTGACACTTTTATGAGCAGAACTTTCAAAAATACATATCTATAAATCAATTAAAATATTAAGAGGAGTATACAAAACAGTTCAAAGGAGCACAAAACGACAATTCAGGTTCCTTTAAAAAATGGCTTCTCACTTATTTTCTCTGTCTTCAATTCACTGACAACCACAGGAAAAATCTTTACTGAGTAATTTCCTAGAGAAATAATATTTATGTAGCCAAGGTTCTGCAGCTGGAGCAGGGAAATGCACAAGATTATCGGGTGGTCCCTTACAATACAGGACAAAGAAATATTATATTAATAACAGTAGACACAGTATATTTTTTATTATGAAATTTCCAAAATTAGGCATATGAACATAATAAAGGAGAAAATTTCTCACTACCTATGCTAAAATCTACAACCTAAAATTAATTGATAAAGCAACAGGCCATTTTTAAAATATTCTGTCTGCTGTATTAGCTGAAAAACTAAGAAAAACAGTCCAGTTTAAAGTACTTGGCATATGGATCACAGTGCTAAAACATTCCACATTGCAATTTTACAGCAGAAATTAATTTCCAGGTAAGAACACAGCCTTGCTTTTATTTTACTTGCTAACGAGGATAATTGGCAGGCAACACTGCTGCTGCTCTAGATTTGTTCTTTATATGGATCTCTGAAGACCACATGTGCGTGCAGTGGTGACAGAAATATTTTCCATATGAGCCACCACAGATTTTAAGGTCCCTCAGTCTGAACAAGGTGAGTCCATCTATCATTTTCTGTGCTCCATAACAATCAACCAGGAAGTCAGAAACTTCTGTGACAACTAGAGGGCAATGATCAGCTTCCAGTTGCTCTGATCATCAAACCATTTCAATTTGTTGAGACACTGCTGAAAACTTTTCCCTGCTTTAAGTAGATCAAAGGCAGCACAAGATTTCATTAAGAGACATTTTCTTGAATCAAAGCTGTTACAGATTCTCTTATTAAAACACCCTGAAAGCAAAATAAAGTTTATTTGTAGACATGTGAGCTACAGAGAGTGTCAACCACACAGTGTTGGACAAGATGTTTTTTCCAGTTCACTTCCACCTTTACCAGGGAAACTAACTGATCTGGACTTCATTAGGCTACTATTAAGTTATGACAGCACTAATAAAGCTTTAAAGCAGAATCACTGTTTTCAGAAGATTTACTTAAGGAAGGTATATTTACAGAACAAAATTATCCAATGACTCATTTAAAATGCACAGCTACACATCCCATTTCAGGCAGGGCGCGGGAGAAAGAGAATCAAATATGTTTTCCGCAAGTAATTTCATTAGATGGAATATTTTATATCTAATAGCACCATGCCTGCTGAATTATTTCCTAAATGGCAAAAGAGTAGCACAAAATTTCTGCTTTGGTATGAAATAAGTACTTGATGACAAACTGCTCTGATGAGGACAAAAATCTGGAAAATGGCTCTTCATAAATCAAGCAGCAACTTTTTAAAGCATATAAAGAGCTGTTCTATTCCACTGTTGAAGATTTAGGAATTAGGAATATTAGGAGCGCATAAAGTCCCTCTTTAATTATATGATACACAGTTTTTTAAAAATCAAGTTCTTTCTGCCCTGCCCCAGACTAAACATTACATGTATTTGCACAAAAATAATGTTATTAAAGTAATGAAGCCTGGAGTTTTTACATGCTCACATCTCCAAAATGTATCCTGTGCAAAAACCTTTTCACTAGCGCACATTTTTTGCAGAAAATATGAACAAAACACTACCATCTACTGCTGCAGAGTATCATATTTCTCTGTATGCTAGTAAAGCAAAATTCACAATTAGTCATCTCTCACAGAAAGCGTATTGTATATCAAATCCAGAGAAGTTAAGTTTCAAACTATTCTCCTTTAGTACCTTTTGGCTTTTGCAAAGAAAAAAAAAAGTCAAACAGACCCAAAGCAAAAAAGCAAACAAAAATCCCCCGAACAAAACAAACCCCCAAAACTAAACCAGAGCAAAAGCTTTTTACGCAACACGAACAACACAATTCTAAAATGTCTAATAGCATAAAAATCATTCACAGTCCATCTTAACAGATATGAAGAAAATGCAACTGTGACAAGACATTGTACTTTGCTTACCTCACCCCCAGGTCTTGCTAACACTGCTGTTTGAAAGCAGAGCAACGTTAGTATCAGGTAGCTGACAAACATTATTACCCAAAGTTAGAGCTACCCTGGAGGAGCAAACCCTGTGCCAAGTACTAACAGCTAGCAGATGCACTTGTGTCTCAGGATCACAGCCCTGAGCTCTCGTAGGTACGAGCCTGTCTCCCTCTCCCCCTTCCTCTCGCACTCACGGTCCGACCAGGAGCTTTGCTCTCAGCCACTGCTCTGAAGACAACTGGTAAGTTGATCTCTTCATGTAATGACTTCTCCCTGCTGGGGGAGGGGGCTCGGCCAGCCCTGAGCTGGGGGGCTGCAGTCAGTATGAAGCGAAGAAGGGGAGGGACAGAAGTGGTCACTGCCAAGTTATGCATCTGCTGTGATTCATGGAACAAGCTAAACGGTAACCTTTAATGCACGAGGAGCTTTGGCAAAGCGTTATTGACTTAGGCAGGCATGATTGGAGAAACAGGCTAAAGCTGCTGCAGGAGATGCCTGGTGATGGTTAGACGGCATGTGCTACTTAAAGGTACAGCACCTCCTTTTATTAACAAGTTTATAATACATAAATCATAAATTAAAATCTAACCGGGAAGCAACCTATGGTTTTACAGTCAGCCCTACACCGGCACAATCCTGCGACCTGAAAGGCCTGATCCTGCCTGGTCGGGCAGAACCTGCTGCCTCTCATCCCTGGCCCCAGGGAACCCAGGTGCCCATTTCCTCTCCAGAATGTCACAACTGCCTCCTGAGATGGACCTCCTTCCTTTAGGATAATCCTGGAGTAGGATATGGATGTAGTCTCTCTTTCATTTGTATATTATAGCTGAAGAAAAGAAATTTTGATTTATAACAGTCCAACCCATCAAATAACCTGCTTTGACTAAGTAAGCAGAAGTGCAAGCCTTTCTTAAAGTTCCAACTCCTGAAGTCAAAAAACCACACTATATTCTCATCTTTCATGTAAATACATAGTTCTTATCCATATGGTTCCAGGGGATATCTCAAAAATATGACCCAAGAATAACCTGGTCTCGTATGTCAGACAGTAAACCACATGAACTCACAATACAGGTACTTGAAAATATCTCAACGTTTTAGAAGACAGGAAGTAAAAATGTTGGAGAAATTGAGAAGAACACCATTACTAAGTATTATATTTCTTTTTGTAATTTGGTGAACTTTGTATACACAGCTGAGTATGTCAGACTCCTCAGGCTATTTTTAAACTAGCTTTACCAACCTGTCTTTTCCTCTCCTATGAGAGGTGAAAGATAAAATAGTCTTACTCAGAACTGCAATTAAATACAGTCAAACTCCCAAAGCAGATTAGAAAATTAGCATTCACACTGCTGCTACAAGTCCAGATTCTGTTCTGTTTGCATTTGAGTATCTGGTTCAGCAATGCAAAATCTGACCTCTATTAATTAGACTTCATTGTCACTGTACATCTTCCCCCTCAGTTCTTTCCTTTCACAGACTCCCACTACTGCCCATAAAGATCCCACCTTCTCCTACCTACCCTGTCTCACAGTGCTGTGTTTGTTCAGCACCTACAGAAAAGCCTGCCCATTTTCACCTCTCAAATCAGCAGACCACCTTTCACAGGTCAACCTTTTCTTCCCCTTTAGGTCCACAGCCTTGCAGTGCCGTGGTCATGGAGGCAGCACTGCAGTGATGAAGTTCAGCACTGCTGAAACAGGGAGGAGGCCCTGCAACGCAGGCTGGGCAGGACTGGGGGGCTCAGTGGCACAAGAATCCTCTTCAGATGACTCCCCTTGAGGGAGCAGTACAAGCTTAAGAACATTTAAGGAGCCAGAACGAGAGTTTCAGTATGGGCCTCAAGAGTGGTTCTTCCAAATGATCTGAATGATCACAGGCGGTTGGCTGGGGACTCTTAAGAACCCTGACTGACAGCCCAAATCTGCAGCTTCTGAAAACTTGACACTGTAACCTGAATGGTACTTTCTGACAAAAATCATTGAGAACTCTCCATTACTATGTTGTTCTCACAAATACAACACCTCCCTTCAAGACCTACAGTAAAGAAGTATGTTCTCCCCTTGAAGGCAAGCTGAAGGTTTGCAGATTATACCGTGGTGCTGACAGCTAAATGCAGAGCTGCCATTACAGGTACTTTGTACACTGGTTGTCTATGGCAAAGTCTTCAGACTAAAAATGTAAAGCCAAATAAACTTAAGGAAATTTTCCATCAAAACCCTGTCAGGAAGCCAATCTGTCCTTCCATATTTTTTTGAAATATCTAGATGTACCACAAAAGGAAAAAGGATAGTGAGCAAACTGCCAACTAAACCGGAGTTCAAAACACTTCCAAGAGAAGAGCTGCAGCTATGATACTTTGAAAATAGATTCAGTGCTTGAAAAAGTTTTTAAAGAACACACCATTTCAGACTGCAGTGTGTAACAAAGCTCCAGTGATGAAAGCTCCTTCATGCAGATTGACTAGTGTTTCCATAAAATTAACTGTCTTGTTTTGCTGTTCTTCATAAAGTGAGCTAGTTTTTCTGAATAAATATATAGCACAGGCACAATATTGCCAAGCTTCTCTTCTTTAATGGCAGGCAGAAAAGCAAATTTAAGAACATGAAGAGTACCTGTGATTTTAGTCTCCTCTCTGCTGATCATTCCACAGAGCAGTATATTTTCTGCAAATAATGAACAATCTTACTGAAGTCTAACTGAATATTATTAGGATGAGTTTCTGAGCACAGAAAACTACTACATTCCCACTTAATAAGTCATATAACAAATTCTTTCCATATGCATTTAATTTTTCCTCTATGAAAAACACAGGCAGAATTCCCTGAATTGCAGAAGCTGGTGCTCTGTTCTCCATGTTAAGACAACAGATCTGTTCATACCTGCTCCTGTGCCCTCAAGCTTTGTCCCACTGAACTGGATGGAACTGTGCTGGTTCATAGGCACAAGCACAGCCTTTCTTTGCAGCACAGAGCAACTTGAAGCTTAACACTGTGCCCAACTTGCACTGCTGCAACCACCATCAGAACTTCTCTGCAAACCTCAACAATCACTACACTGGAGATTACAAAAGTACTGGGGCAATAGAAAAAAACAGTTTATGGCTGATGAGCTATTTCATATATGAAGTTGTGCAGTAGCAGATAGAGAAACCAAAATAACTTGCAAATGGAAGAAATAAGATGTCAGTAATTTCAACATAAAAACACCTTTGATTTTACTTAGAAACATAGCAAAAATAATAGCATAACTATTTTAGGTATATAATTGAGATAGAAAATCCAAAATTATAGCTTAAAAAAAGAAAAACAAAAATGAAAACCAGAAAAAGCCATCAGAATGTTTTGGGGAAAAGTTCCTGTCTCTTATTCTCAGAAATAAAAATACACAAAACAAAAAAAGGACCTTTGCATAGTACAGTCCTTATTAAGAAAGTACTGACATTCATCTGTGAAAAAAAGAACTGTCAGTCTCAAAGGGTTTGCAAATATCAATTAGTTTATGAAGTTTGCTTACTACCTTCCTCCCGAGGCAATTGCACCTGAATTTCAAATGAGGGAAAGTTTGTTAAACTTATCAAAAGTTATCACAGCTACTGCTTTCTGCTAAAGGTGTATTAGCTCAGAAAGTTGGCCAAATTCCTAATATAAAAGTAGTAATAGACTAAAGACTTCCTTTCTACTTCCTACAGCCCCAATATTTGTAGAGCTTAACTCTCAAATTCTTAAAGCAAGATAACATGGAGGATGACTACATAGTTCAGGCTGAGTTACTTTAGAACAAGACAATGACAATTTCTGTGCATTTTGCATACAAGTGAAAAGAATTACTCTAATTCACATTTTGTCACTACAGGTGCAACATCAATGCCACTGAATCTGCTTAGTTGAAACACCTAAACCAAAGAACTATTTAAAAGTAAGATGAAGGCCAAAACAAATTTGCTGCTACAGCATAACCAACAAGTCCTTTAACTGTTTCTTAAAACAAGTATTTAAAATAGCATTCATTTGCTTTGGACAGACACCATCTTTCAGGAATCACTAACAGGAAAAGCAGTAGACTCTGCATATTCTACTACTGTTTAAGAAAAGGTGTTAGGTTTTTATTTCAGTGTTCCATGTAAAAATTTAACAGAGGAGGAAAAAGGCTGAATGTACAAGAAATTCAGTACAAATTACATGATCAAGTGGAAAATCTAGTGTGCTTTGGTTTTATTTTAATTGGTCATTTTTTCCAAATGGTGATCTACAGGTTACTTTAAAAGAAGAAGGAAGGGAGAAAATTTTTATGTTGATGAAGTCATGTGTAAAGATGACTGCCATATTTATAGCTGTCAGATAGGCATTTCCAATCATTACCTCATTTCATTTTTTCCAGGAAGCATTCCTTTCTGAATTAATTATTCAGATGTATTAAGGTTAGAATAAATTACCACTGTGCTTTAGCCTGAGCTACTGAGAGACACTGGCCACAACACTTTACTCAAAATTTCTTCTATGAGGTTATTTTCTTTTAATTTTATTTTTCAAATAATGTTTGTTTTAAATTAAACACTTGAAATAAAGACGTCTCTTGCCACATTTTGTGTGTCTGAGCAGGCAGATAATTTAGACTGCAGAAAGAATGCATTTTCCTTGAAAAAAACCCGGTGTACTTGAGAAGGATGGAGGCAGAAAAATGCCTTCCCTACCCTACCTTCTTGGATTCAGGAAATACTGCAGCTGAACCACTGAGGGGCTTCTTTACCCCCATGGAGGCGTATACATCCACTCCCCTGGTTTCTGCATTTCACTGGCAGACAGGGTGATGAAAGAGGGCAAGAGATTCTCTCCCATCCTCTGCCTTCTACAGCTAAAGCAATTCTTGCTATTGCAGTCCTTTGGAAGAGCCCTGATGGCACTCAATCTGGATTTCAGCAGATGAAATCACAACAGGCACAAGAAGGTCAAGGAGCACTTGGATTTTTATAGATGCCATTGAACAGAACCAAACCCACACAGCCTGGGGGGGAAGACAAAGGGTGAGCTGTGATTGCAGCCTGAGGGTTAAGTACATGGAGCCCTGGGAAGGGAAGCCCAGATGTGGAGCACCTCGGAGGAAACAAGTCCCGGAGCCTCACACATATTCCACTGCCCCTCAGCATTCTTTCTTGGTTGACGTTTTAACTCCATTTAGTATATGAAATACTAACACCTTCCCAAGTAACTCACAGCTTTTATTTGTACCCTTTTGCTAAATTGTTTTGTTAGGAAAGCAGCTGACTTCACACAACTAATTGCACAAAGAAGCATTTAAGGGGATAGCTGTGTCCGTAAAACTGAAATATTGTTTGGCTACCAGAATACTCCACTGCATGGAGCAGCATTGTCTCCTGCTGCTACCTTACATAATGAAGCTAGAGATTGACTTCTCGATGTATATGTTTAATAATTTTTTGATCCCACTGTGCAGTTATGGAAAAGACAAAGGGGTGCTGTGCAAAAATGCTCTTTAAAGAGCTTGTAATCAATTATTCCATATAGTCACTTTGTGTCCTGACTAAAACTTTTGTTGGTTAGCTGCTTTCCAACTTAACTTTCTACTTCTGTTCCTGCTTATTTCCCTTCCTAAACTGCACAATCCTCATTTTTCCACTTGTTTTGTCATCTAAAGTCACTCCAAGTTTCTCATCTTTTTCTTTCTCTTTTGTGGGGAAACAGAGATCAGTTTAGAAAGTACACACCATTAAAAAGTTATTACGACATCCTGTGAAAACAGCACTACAAAGCAAGTTTCAAACATTGGTCTATGCTTAGGTCAGCCCAGCACAGGTTACAGCAGTGCAAGTTGTCAGTTCCTTCCATAATAACAAGTTACCTTCATGACCATCCCATTTGCTCCTCTTACTACCATGGTACTGGCAGTGCACGGTGCTTTTAAACTGCACTCACACCCTGAAAAGGAAATCTGAGCATTTCCTTCCTCTTCTCCCTACTCTTGACTTCTTAAAGCTAAAACTTTTGATTACATAGCCAGACTTTACTTTAAGAAGGTCCAACTTCAAAGAGCTGAATATTAACCTCAAATTGATTTATCATCTTGAATCTTTTCTTTGCTACTGAATCCATTATCCCTCTCCCCTTTCTGGCCTTAGGATGTGCTAGAGGGAGGAAAGGACCTTTGGTTATCACCTGCCCAGGGCTGGGCTAGAATGTGTATTTTTCATGGCCATATTCCAATGTTCTGTATTTTGATGATAGAATTCTGGTTTATACCCCAAGTTCTCAGAGCACCTCTTTGCCTCCCCAGACTGTAGTTGCACAGTGCAAGGAGAATAAGATGATGTTTATGAGGCATTCCTTCCTCTGACCAACACTATGTTTTGACTACAGAGCAAGTGGACACCATTCTTCAAACTTCTGATTTTTATGATTACCATTCATCTTGTGACAAAAAATTTTATTTCTGCATTTGTTAATCAATGTCTTTGTTTTCCTAATATGGCATTAAGATTTGTAGCACTATATTCTGGTTCTCCTCACACTTAAACTTTTGATTTATTTTATTAAGTATTTTCATAACATATTATTCAACATTATTCATGCTTTTTCCTCTTCCTATACACAAAAGAGTGGTGAAACCAATTGAAAAGAGTTCTCCGATGTATCCTGTTTAATCTCCTTTTCTGTATGCATGAAAAAAGAGACACATATTTCTAGAAAACTACCTCTCATCACCCAAGTTTCACATAAGGCATTTGGATCTGTGTTTCCTGTTGAAGTGTGGCAAACGAGCAGCCACTAAAAACAGGACCCGAAGGAAAAGCAGACCTTACCCTTTAAAATATTAGAACCTATTCCTTCACAACTGCCACGAAACTGGAATAAACCTATACTTGGTACCAGTGCTATATTTAGATACTTTACCTAAAATAAGAAATGAGACTAAGTCTGTTAGTCAATTAAAAAAATAAATCCCCATGAAAAATTCTAAATAATCTGTAACTACATCAAATTAATTATAAACCATACAAATAATTAATATCTATTTCCTGGGAAAAGTAAGCCTCCTTCTAGGTAAAACATTCTAAATATGAGTTTGAATCAGGCTATTTTCAAATCTTCCACTTCTTCATGAGGGATAAATGTTGATACTTCTAATTCTACATTAGCAAGTAATTTAATGATACAACAAGATCTGGATTATATAAGTATACTTGTTTAATTATGAAACCAAATATACAGAGAAGTACCAAAAAAAAAAAAAAAGTAGCAAATGGCATAACACAATAGCCACAACCTACTCCATGAATCCTCCTATGAGAACAGAATTATAAAGTAGAGTCTCTTCAGGTCCAAGACTAAAAACTTGGAAACTAGATTTTAGTGGTAACACCCATTTTCCGAAGTGTCCAGCTGGCAAATGACAGCTACCTTAAACATGCCATCATAAAATGATGGGAACAAGCTGTCTCCAAGAGAAAACTAACCAGGTAGGATTGTGAATGTAACAGTAATTTTTAGTTTTGCTTGGAAACATTCTTGAAATTCTTTCAGAAGAAGAAGCCCTGGTAGAACACGTTCTCCTGCATATGCATTCCCTGACCGTTATTTTCTACATTGGTAAAAATCTCAAAGCACTAATGATATTCCTTGAGATGGAAGAAAACAGAACTTTGAAGATCACTGTGAGTCCTTCCCAGGAGTGGGTCAAGTGTAGCACATGCTAGGCCAACATGCAGATAGGAACTGTGTAAAAAACATTATGGTAAAATCTACTTTTGCAAGAAATGAGCATCACCTCCTTCCAAATAAACATGAAGAGAAAGCCCTGCAAAAGCCAGCTGATATTTTTCATGCTTACTACTTTACTAAAGCAATAAAACAGTATCAGCCACCTTCAAAATCTGTCAGGGAACAGTGACAGCAGTGCCAGCTGCTCCCTAAAGGGATGGGGAGTCAGGTGTCAAGCTCCCACAAGGGCAGCAAGGCAGGTGCTTTCACTGGCCAGGACTCCATCCCACTGCCACTGCAAGTCAGAGAAGGGCAGATCCAGGGAGGGCAGATCCAGGGAGGGCAGATCCAGGGAGAGCAGATCCTGGGGGGCAGATCCANCAGGGTGGGCAGATCCAGGGAGGGCAGATCCAAGGAGAGGAGATCCAGGGAGAGCAGATCCAGGGGGGGCAGTTCCAGGGGGGGCAGATCCAGGGTCAGACAAGTCTGTAGTGCCAAGGCAGGCCCAGGGCCAAGCCAAGCAGCCAGTCCATGGAGCAGGGTACAGACCAGCAGGGTCCTGGCCAGGGACACACAGGGCTGAGGCTGAGCCACACCGAGGCTGCCTGCAAGGCAGCTCAAACTGGCCCTGGAGGCCCAGGGCTGAATTTAAATGTGGCTGCTGAGGCAGCTCATGTAAGCACCAGGGTGAGCCATTCATAGAATAATCAGAACCCTGAACATCTGTGCCTAGGCCAAAATTCACTTTTGTAACCATGTGTATAGAGGGCCAGCAGTAGCAGGAATCAACCAAGCAAAAGGAAGAAGGTAAGAGATTGTATCTGGCAGCAGATAAACAGGCTTGAAATAGAGGTAACCTCATAAGGAGTCAGTACTGCACATATCACACAGACTAATTAGGGGACAGGACTAGAGCAGCATTCCATGGAACAAAAGGAAGTCAACATCCCAGCAGGAGTCATACAGCTGGAGAACCAGAGCCAAGGACAATCCCACAGCACAGGCACCCCTGTTCTCTGATGTCACAGAGGTACTAAATCACAGATTAAGATCCAAAGGATGAATAGAAAAAATCTTGGAAGACTTGTATCATGATCCATTGTATTTTTTATAGTTTATAGGCATACCAAGCTTCCACCTTCTTCTGACAGGAAAAAAAAAAAAAAAGGAAAATAGCTGTTTTGTTGCCAAAAGAAATGTATATGTTTGACTGAAAACTTGGGATTTAATTTCAACACTGGTTAAAATGCATTGGATTAAACGCTGATCCAGAATCCAAATATAGGAAGAAGGAGGAGAAAGGTTTCTAAAGTAATTTCATCACACATCCCAAGTTACCTGAAGTGAGCAGAGAGAACTTATCTCCTAGTACTGTAGCCTACGCTTTGGGCAGAAAGCACATCTCAACTTCTTCCATCTAGTCACAAAACTCCTGAGTCAAAGATGCAGTTATTCCTTCCCAAAAATCTCTCCATATTCTGTTTGATTCCATCTTCCCAATTCACCATCTTTACCACCAGGACTGTCTGATCTCAGCATACTGCCTGCCTCTAATGCATTGCAAATTAAAAGAATTAACACCAGCCCAGGTCAAAATCTACCCCGTTAGTAGACTAAAGGCTCATTTTTCATCACTGGGGGTCCATGCCAGGTCAAAAACACACAGCACCAGCAGATCAGTTACACTGCTGGTGCAAATTAGGTACAAATTAGAAGCATAGCTGCAGTGCTAGAACAAGGCTTCTCTTTCTCTGCAGATCTATAATGTATAAAAATGAACAAACTCTTTCTAAATAAATAGAAACTGTGCATCTTTATTGACTTGATAAAAACAAAATTCTGGGGAATCTGATTGTTTATACAGTAGATTTTTTGGATAGTTTATCTTATAAATGTGCTTGCTTTCAAAGTAATCCCATTAAACACATGCTGCCCATTAGAACCAAGTGAACCTTCAGTGTATCTGGAGTTTTCCAGCTATCTGGACAGTGGTCCCACATGCTTAAAAGCTTGGGAAACACACAGTAGAGCAGACTTCATTCCATTTTTCTAGGTGTCTTTCAAGTACACATACCATTTCTGAAAATGACCAATTCTGCATGGCTGATTTCTGCTACACAGGAAATTGGAACCATATAGCTACAGATTATGTTAAATCTTAAGCTACATGGCATGTGTATTAATTCTGAAAATTCATATGCAGCTCAAACTAGATAAGGAGCATCTTAACATAACTATCCATTCTTGTGTCTCAAGTATTTCATTTACTACTGGATTAGCAACTCACAAACCTGATAAATACCTGAATAAACAGCTGATGAGTCTCTGAGTACCCAGAGCACATCCAGTATAATTTAACTTGAAATTTCTCTTCCTGAATCCAACAACTGAAACAAAGTTCAGTACTGCCAAATTTTCTCATGGGACAAACAACTTGACTAAATTCAGGCAAATTCACTTCCCTACTATATAAGGAGGAGAGTCAAGACCAAAATGACTGCATGGAATTGTTTGGTACTCTGAAAACTTTACTTAAGAAGTCACTTAGCATGCCATTTTATTTGTCAGCAGTTATATATAATTCTTAACCCTTAGTATATTAAAACCAGTGTGTATATATATTAAAGCCTTCAGTTTTAATTTCACAGTGTAAAATCTCTACACAATGGCACAAAATCTGGAAATACTGTTTGCTGGTAACAAGGTGTAAATAAATCTAGAAATAAATCTAGTTGGAACACTAAGAAAAAATTACTTCTTAAAAGGTCACCTAGAATAAAGGAAGTGAGGAAACATTCTCTATGTGCATTTTGAAAGACACAAATGGTGCTGATTACTTTATCCCCATACTCAGACTGTCTACGTGGGTTAAAGCTAGCAATAATACCAGTTCTAATCTTAAAGGCCCGTGGAGAGACATAAAACCAGACTGCTTAAGAAATCTGGTTGTAAAAGCACATCTGTGCAGCCAACACCATCACATGGCTGGAAAACAATCAGAATTCCAACAAGAATCAAGTGAATAAAACCCACAGAAAATTCCTTCATTGTGGAAGGAAGATTTCCTTTGGAAGATTTCCTGCACAGTTCCAAATCTCTTCAATACAATAATTTCATATTTGTGTGGAGCGTGTCTCAAATAATTTTCCAACAATGTTTCAGGGAAGACTTCCTTAAAATGAGCTACTTCTCAATTAATGTATCACTTATTTCTTAGGTACAGCTCCATGTGCTAGCTCATGTCCAATGCCATAGTACTCACCAGGTACTTATTTGCCTGGGGTACCAGTGTTAGAACCCTGCCAGCCCATTGGTAGCATACCTGATTTATATTTGATTTGCCTTTTTCACATGTATTTTGCAAACCACTTACCACTGCTGATTTAGATACACTGTCAAGGGATTTGTGCAAAACAATCCAAAACAATGACAAAATTTAGAAGTTTGAAAAAAAATTTAAATGTATTTATCTCATCTTTACTTTTTTATCCACTTGTAGTTTTTTGGGTTTTGCCATGATGTTGGACAGCTGCATGGAGAATGAAGGCACACACATACATAAATTCCCCCAGTGACAAAAAAGCAAACAAATCCAGCCACCACTTCCACACTGGCAGGTTTGTCTATTTAAGTTTGCATATTTGTCATTACTTGTTTTAGAAGCAAGTTTACAATTAAGTATGGTCATTTTATCCCTTTCCAAGAAAACACCAAATAAAGTGCAGTGATAAGGTTTTCAGCATCTGTTCTTAACCACAAATATCCAAATAACGTTTTGAACTGCTGGGTCTATGATTTTTTTTTTTCTCTCAAGCTTGCAAAGTAAGTAGCTGTTTTATAGTGCCTGAGTCAATTTATATTTAATCAGAAAAGGTGGGGTTGATTGGAAACTGTTTGCTTCTCTTTCAATCTCAGTAACCATTTCATTCATTTTTCTAATATGACACACAGATTTTTCTTTTTTATTTTTACTGAAAAGAACTGGTATTCTTGTCTCTTATGAAAGATTTCATAGATAAAAATCCGCAGTGCAAAATTCTGCACAATATGCTAGACCAGAAGTCTAATCAATACAAAATATGTAATGTTTCAAATTCCTAAACACATTATGTGAAAGTGGATCAAGACAATAGTTTAGTATACAGGCTAAAATGTGGTGGTAAATGGTATTATACAAATTCAATCTGCCATGGAACCCTAATGACTACTCATCCAAAGCCAAAATAGACAAAGAATTAATCAAGCACTATTCTTTGAATGAGAATATTTATTATGAAGTATTACCACAGAATACTAGGCATTTATCTTTAAAAAGCTTTTAAAATCTTATTCTTAGGACATGCAACAGATCATAACTTATCAAGATTTTTTTGCGACCTGGAGACACGGAAGAAAGAGTTTAGTAAAGACTGGATTTCAAGTTGGTAACCTTTTTTTATAGAAAAAAAACCTTGGTTTTTTCATTTCCTCTTAAAAACTTTAACTGTGAAGGATTCAAAGTCAGATACTATACCTAGTTTTAGTAAATATTCTCATATCTATATCTAGAAGAGCAATATATTTAAGAAAAGTTTTTTAGGAATCCCTACGCAAGATCACCTACTCTATGTATTATTAGGCAGAGCACAATCAGCTTCTGAGGGTATTTTAGGAGATTACCAATTAGGCCCTTCAGTATGTCTGTCCCACCACCCCAGCACTTCCAATCACTGCCTTTCAATCCGTGTAGGAGCCACAGACTATTCCTTTCATTGTGGAGAAAAACAGAGGACACATCCATAATTCCCCATCTAGGCTTCATGCTATTCCCTGCCAAGGAGGTTTGGCAAGCATGGAAGATATTTCAAAGGAAAACATATAGGGCCTCACTCAGCCATATTAATGCTCCTTCACATTCCTCTTGCAATATTATCCTGCCCATAAGGCTTATTTAAGTACAAGAACATCTTTGGCAAGCAGGGCTTTCAAAACAGAGACCCGCGTGGCGAATCCAAGAGCAGTACTTAGTTTTCACCTTCACACAATAGCCATATTACAAAAACAACTTGTACTTACATGGGAACACGACGTGATGGATAGGTTTAGATTTGAAATCAAATATAGCTTTCCCAGCAAATTTTAAAATTGAGAAAGTCTGCTGCTGTCACCTGGTCATTTTGCAGGAAAATTAGAAGGGAAAAAACCCTACAGAAATATACAAGCCAATATTCCATAGCAGCACCAAAAAGGGTAACTCTAGACTAAAAAAACCCATTTTTTAATTGGACACAATAATGGGAAGCAAGGACTGTCCATTATATGGCCGAAAAAAAACAACACACAGACACCCCTACCTTAACAAATGTCTTCTCTAAGCAACCTCATGTTATGAGTAGTCTAACACAATGTTTTAATTGGAAGAATATATAGGGTTTTAATCCAAAAGACATCCCCATTATGCTTAATTTAACATTCCTCTTCCAAACTGAAAACCAACAGGACAGTTTGATCAGTTACAGGATGGTGCATCTTACAGTCGAAGGGACAAAGAAAATTGTCAGAAGTATGATTCTGAAAAAAGTGTTGAAAGCAAAATCTCTTCTTGCATTTATGCAACTAAGAATTTGAAGTCAAACCCATCAATGTAATTCCTAAAGCACAAGGAGAAAAGACAGCTAACAGTTGCTCTACAATAAGGACTGTTACAAGTTTATCAGATGTGATCAGTTGACCACAGAGAAGTTTTGAAAAATTATTTTAGGGTAGCTCTGTTTTTACTTGGGCTATAATAAGACTATGGAGAACATTTTTGTAAGAGTCACACCTTTGAATGTATTGCATGCTGCACCCATCTTGGTCATAATTTGTACAGTATGTGTATAACTGACAGATTTGCAACAAGTTTCTGAACTGGAAGTTCTTTTTGAATTACTTTCAAGTTCAGAAAAGTGGATTGGAATTATGCTTAAGAAATACAAACTTTTAATTTTATATGAAGTTCTTATGAATTTGCTCTAGAGGAGTCTTTTTATGCAACACATGACAATTCTGCATCTAATTCTGCATTCTGCCATAAATTCAATCAGGCTTTAGCACACCCCAGTTTACCACCACTATAACTACTCACATCAATCACACAATGTTTACTCTGAACATACACTTGCTTAGTCTGTGGGGACACTGGAATACAGAAATTCCCAGGAATATATTGAGCATGTGAACCCACCTATTCCACACAATTAAATCAAATACAACAGCAGCAGTATAAACATACTACTTCTGAAATAGACTGATTTTACTTTTTCCAATCTTCTGTAACATATTTTGCAGACACAGGCTTAAGATTCTTACATTAGATTCCTATCATTTCATATATCAGTCTATGCAATCTTAAAAATGTACCTGGTTCTGTCTCCCTTTAGAAAAGAAACCACAGCAAAATCAAGATCTTTAAAATCATATTACAGTACATCTTTGTAGATAATTTTTCCTTTTACAACTAAAATTCCATTCAAGTCTGAGTTTAAACAGATATTCAGAAATATTTTTGAGAAAATAAAAATTCTACACTTCTATCTGTGATGAATTCTGATTTCTTTTAATAATTGGTATCAAGGTCCTCTGTCCAACTTATACACTCATCTGCTCTTTGAACCTCCAGTGTTTTATAGGCACACACTACACACAGAGCTCTCTTCTTTAACTGATTCAAACGTGCTCATTTCACCCGTCAGCCATGGAAATGCTGAAGAAAAAAATGAAATCATGATGATAAAAAGCTTATTTAAGCTTCAAAAGGAAAGCATACTCAGGGATGCTCCATTTAACATGTAAGCAGTAACAGATACAGCTACCAAAGCATCACAGGAATTGATGATATTCTGTCAGCAGAAGGGCCAAACTGTGACCATCACCTGTGCAGAGATTCAGACTGGCTTTCATTTGGTTGGTGCTATTTCCAATTCTGCTTTTTTTTTTTCCTTAGAGAACTGCAAATATCCAGCACCTCTAGGGTCTGTATCTTGTTCAACTGCAGCCTGCTGACACACTGACGAACAGCATCTGCCAATTCAAAGAAGCTCAGAGCAGACTGACTTGATGCAATCTGGCAACCTTAATCATCTTAAGCTGTCCTCTGGAATACCTGTTCTGCATCTCAAAGTGCCTTTTCCACACAAGGAAAAATGGCTGGTGTAACTTGTAGAAATTCACTGGTTTGTAACACTGGGCATAATGTTCTACATCTGGATAGCCTGGAGAAATACACAAAACTCCCTTTTATTTTCCCAGGTTAACATTTCCAGGAAGAAAGGAGGGCATGATTTAGAGGAAGAGCTGAGGCCTGAACATATGGTTGCTGTAACCTGTGCAACATAAGCTGAGAGAAGTAGAGGGTAGCTCATCCAAGTTCTATTCAGGAATACATCTAAGACACATCCATAGACACTGTATATACAAACCAAAGTATCACACACATGACAGGCTTAAAGAAAAAAGCAGAAATAGAAGGCCTTTACTAATTTTCTAGTTAGCAGCAAGTGTGACGTCTCCTTTTGGAAAGGGAGTAGGAGGCCAGTGCAATAAGAGAACAAATTAGCTGTATCGGCCTGGAAAGTTTATGATTAGCTTGGGAGGTCTGAAGCCTGCTGATCACTACAAAAATAACATTTCACTTTGATGCATGTCTATCGACTCTCACTATATTAAAATGTTTTCATTTCTAAATGTGGGTTTCAGCTGCTGTGTCTGGCCACCATGTGACATGAAAGTGAGGATCTTTATGTAACACTTCTTTTTTCTAATCAGTATTTCATATAAAAGAAGTTAGCAAACACTGAATATTCTCTGTGCTTGTGTGCCTGCAGTGATTTAAAGAGTTCAAACTAAGACAAGATACTCACTTCTGAAAACACATACTGGAATAAAATGTACAAGTTCACCATTAGAACAAAAATATCTTACAGCAAATTGAGTGGACAATTCTGATATTTTAAAAATTAAGCCACAGAATTTCATAAATCAAGATCAAAACTCCACAGTAAAAGCATATGAACTACCAGGACATTGACCATATATTCCTCTAGCAAACATTAGAAAGAATTCATTTGTGTGTTGGCAGAAGTACAGCACCTTAAGCACTTGTGCAATAAAAATGTCAGACATGACAATCAGACAGTATGAAACTATTCCTCATAGGGGCTTTAATACTTGTTATGAACTGCTGTATTAGAGAAGTTCAATCTTTCTTTGCAGCTACCTTTAGTATTTTTTCAGCCAGAGGCAAACAACTCTTTACAAATGTGCCTCTTCAACCTCTGACTTGAGGATTTGAGATTGATTTCCCTTAATGAGGTTTGTCTTAAATTAGCTTTACAATAAGAAAGAACTGCAGTTGTAGAGAAGCAATTCTGTTAAGCTTCATGTTTAGTTGCTACACAGCATGTAAAGGTCCCTCTGTCCTCTCTTCATTGTGCCATATGAGAAGGGCTAATGGGGTTCTTGTGTTTATGGCAATGGTCAGGGACTCTGACAAGTTAGGTTCTTACACCTAAACACAAGTGAAATGAGCTGTCTGTGTTCCTAGATGGACAGCCATATACAAATATAACTCAAAATCAAGTTTGGATTTTAAGACCAGCATTGAATGAAGACCAAATTTCACAATTTTGGAGATATTAGTGAATTTAGAGAACTAGAGAACTTTAGAGAAATCTAACATAGATAGAAAACTACTAGGCTGTAATAGTTTGATTTGAAGATGCAGTTCCAATCATCACTTCCGAAGTTACAGTGGGTTTACATTCAACATTCCTTCTGGTCAATCCCTAAATGAAGACAGAAATGAGAAGCCAAAGTTCTAAAAGTGCCCAGATCCCCCCCCCACAATCTCCCTCTTTCACAGTCTTTGTGCAGTTGTTGCCAAGGAAGTAACAGAAAAGCTTCTACAGGTCTTTACTGCTCATACGTCTGTTTTCTTATTAGAGAGCCATGCAAATGTCTTTGTGGCTTCTGTACAATATTCTTTCAGCTCATGGAGGCTGCTTATCTCTGCAAGAGTTTCTTCTAGCCCAATAGTTATTTGCAGGTAATTGCAATAATGTCAATTCTGCAAAGATTTTCAGAACAATACAAAAAATTATATACCAGTTCTCTGGAAAATTATTAGCAACTTCTTTACTAAAACAGTTTTGGTGATCCCCAGTTCTCTTCTTATGCAGCCACATTTTGAATCCTACACAGAAGTTAATACAGGTTCCAAACATTTGACACTGACAGTTTATATGTGCAGGATAATGTATATTGTTGAGAGCATGTACTATACAAACCAAGAAAACTGAAGAGATTGATTTAAAATTCACATTACATAAATTGAGATAAGCTTCTGCATGAACTATCTGTCAAGGACAGCTACCATGATTCTGTGATCAAATAGCTGGTGACACTAGGGAAATTTAGTATACGTATGCAAGTAAGCTGGAAATTATTTTAGACTGCTGTCACTATGCAAACAAACCAAAATGAAAGTTAAACAGAATGTTCTTTGTAATCGCTGAAAAAAGGAAGGGCACATTTCAGACAGATGTCACTGAATTTCTATTGAATATGTTTCTACTAATATAGTATGAAAAATTATGCCAACGACTTTAATGGGTAATTAAGTGGTTGATGTGAATTCATTAATAAGTTTTTCTTTTCCTTGGTAGTCTGATATTTGTGTTAATTTCCTGTCTTGTGTTCTACATTCTTTTACTCAACAAACAGAACAAAATCTGGCACAAACATCAAATTCTGATCAACTAAAGAGGCAAAACTAGGCAACCTTTCAACTCAAATCCACAGGATTACACAGTATCACACAGCACTGGGGCAGTTGTTGATTTAATGAAAGGAGCACAACACTGCACATTTAAGATACTTCACTTCATGCAAGATTAAATTCAGTTGATTTATCAAGCAGCAAAGAGCTCAGCCATGAAGAGACTTCGAACACTGTGGACAGTTTAGCATCTGTTTAAGTCTAAGAAATATACACTGATGACATTCATGTTGTCAGACTGATAGAGCAATTGCCTAACTCAGGCACGTGACTTTTGTTTGTTCTAACCCACACTGATTGCTCTACCACATACAAACGTTTTTATCAGCATTTTCCTCACCATGTTTTCAAAACTGGGACTTCTTACCACAGTGTTTCTAAGCTGTGGGCCAACACTTATAAAATATAGTCTTACACCAATTAGATTTCTGCTTTTGGCTATACAGTTTTAATAGCTAACTATAGTTTCATTCAGATTCCAGCACAAATCAGGATTAGTATGGAAAATATACAGGGCAGGAGAGCAACTTATAATTGGAATTAATATAGTAAATTCAGGCTGACATCTGATGTCATTACTGCTTATTTAAGTACAATATGAATGCAACAAAAGTTAGATATTTTAAAATACTTTTAACTGAACTCAAACATTGGGAAAGTTACTGTTTGTCTGAGCTGGTCATGAGCTAGTAAAAATTTTGCATTTTAATTAGGTGTGATCTAATCACCTTTCACTGCTCCATCAAAAAAACAAATGCGTTAGACTTTCCAAAGCCCGGCTAGCTCAAGGTATTTCACGGATTATTCCCAGAGTTATTTTTGTGTACTATATATAGTCTGCCTATAAAGTAGTAACTTTTTAACCAGTATTGCTACATAAAAAGCTGATCATGAAGGTATCCACTACCATCCCCTGACACAAGAGACCCTGAATAGGAAACAGTGAATAAAGGGTTTCTTAGGATCTGGAAAGACAAGAAGGCAGCACAGTTGCATTGCAAGTTTGCAAATACGAACATTCCAGCCAAACCTAAGTGTGCACAGAAAAGGGCCATTAAAAATGGCAAAACAAAGGATTGTATTCTTTTTGCACTATGTTCTTATTCCCTGTGCAGATTTTTTTCTAGCTGTGTGGTCCCTTGGCTATAATGGAAAACATTCCTGGAGGACTTTTGCCATTGCAGTGATGAGGAGCAAGGAGTAAGAAGAGGCTGGAGAACAGCTACTGCAGCAGGGGTGACACCTGCTAGTGACAAAAGCTCAGAGCCGATAATGGAACCAAGAAGCTGATCATGAAAAATGGGACTCAAGTGGGAGGAGAAGGACTCTGACTAATACTCATGATTCACTGAGATGGGATACTGGAAGACAAGTGTGATGATGAAAAAAGGTGCAGGAACTAAATGGGTTAGAGGTAGACTCTCACTGCTTTAGTGTGAACTCACAGAAATGCCTCTTCTCAGCATCCTGTGAAATAGGAATGTAACATCCATTTAGTTGCATACTATGAGCACTTTGTATCCAAGCAAAGGCATTAGAAGTAATACTTTTGAAGTGGCTATCTCAGGATATATTGAGATAGATCATATAAAATTATTCAGGTCAGGATTTAAAATGCTTGCCAAATGGGCAAAACAAAAAAATTAAAATGGAAAATTAAAGAATGTATTTGAGAACCACTCTTCATAAACCAACAAAAGTACATACTTGCAAAACTCAACTGAACACCTTAAATTAGTTATTTAACGTGTAAGAATGTCAAATACAAAAACTGTGTACCAGGCTGTTAGAAACAAACAAGGCCAGGTTCTCTCTACTGACAATTTTGAAAGAGGTTTTCTCTCTCTGTAAATGACACAAGTACTGTAACCATGATATTCCACTAACATTATAATAATGAATAGCTTTGATCTGTAGTTTATCAAGTAATTAAAAATTACATGGCTTTTCCATTGTTTTCCTGAACTTTTAATCCTTTCCTGACAGAATCTGTGGGTGGCAATAACATTTTCCCTGTGCAGTAAGACACAGACTGAAGATGCAATGGTTACAGAAAGAGACATTCCTAAATATACATCAACTTTCATATAAATGCCCTTCCTCTTTGGGGAGCAGAGTTGTGTCAGTGACAGTGATCAGAATCAGGACATGCACTTCTGTCCCACAGAGCTCCTAAGAATGTTTCCTTCACAACCCTCAAGGGACTGCCACTGACATTAAAGATAAGGACAAATAGAAAACTGGGGCTTACCCTGTGAGATTTGAGTTTCTTCAATTCACTAAAAGATCACCTCATGAAACAAGGCACTGCTACAGAAGACTTCCAAGAGCAAAACTTCATCTTGAATTTCATATTCAACTTACAATAATTAATATTTAATGCTTAGCAAATCCAAAGAAAAGTTGATGGAATCCATTTAGTCAAGAACCCACTTTGCCCTTGGGGAAATTTTCAAAAGCACCTAAAGTGCAAAAAAAAAAAAAACAGAGATCCTAGTGCAAATCAGCACATCTGTTGTGTTCATCTTTCCCAATGCTTTGAGAAAATCTCCCCCATAAAGCAACAAAAATGTAAAAACATCGCTAAAAGCATTCTTTTCTCAAAAAATGACTGTTCCCTGTACTCAGCATTAGACTTCTGATGTGCTTCTGAGAGTGCTACTCTTTGGAGACTAAGCACTTCTTTATTTTGAGAATAAATACAAATTTTTAAATTAGAAATGTAAACTACTTTTCCAGCAAGCAATTCAGCTCGCTATTTCAAAATCCCAATGAAGCATTCACGAGTAAGTACTTGGAACACTTTTTTTAAGCAAGGGACCAGTGACTTCAGGACCCCAAACTCCCAGGTTGCCGAAGGTCTCACCAGCACACGCATTGCTGTGCAAGACAGAGCCCCCCGAGGGAGTGTCAAGGGATCTGCTCTGAGTTCAGAACATCATTTAGCTGTGACAAGCTGAACCAACAACTACTGAGTCAGGTCTGTGCTGGCAAATGGCTTCCACCATCGTTCCAAAAGGAACATCTCCAAAAATCTCAGACTTTTTACCCATGTTATGCCCAGAGCTATTACAGCTGGCATAGCACTGAAAAACAAACGCTCAATAGGATAAAAAGAAAAGAGTTTGTGCAGGAAGTCTGCAACTGTTTTCAAAATGAACTCCTGATGACATTTTACATTTTGTACGCAATCAAATTCCTATTCTTTCTTTGTCTCTCAAAAAGATCTTCAAAGGAAAAAAAAAAACCAAACTGTCAAGAGTCTCCAACATAAAAAAGCATGCACTAAATGCTATGGGGTCAAAAGTTTGAAAAATATCTGGGTTTTTATTTTCCAACATACCCACCCTGCAAGTAGGTTGCATAGCTTTCCTGAACAGTGTTCTTAGAACTGAGGAGAACACATGAGCCAATTTCCTCCTGCTCCTCTCGGGTACTGGTAGCCCCTGGAGGGTTTGAGCCAGCCCTGTAAGCAGCGATGTAGGTCACTCCTGCTGGATTGCCTGACCTGAGCTCTGTGCAGCTGTGCCAGCTCTGGGATACACAATCCTCCTGTGCCAGGAGTCAGGTTTCTCCACACAAGGTTCACTGGCAACGGTGCCAAGGAATTAACTAGAGACTTGAGTCACTGGGGGGTTCATATGATTCCAAAAAAGCCAATCTGAACACAGTAAACTGTAAACTACCAGCTAAGCCTTCTAAAACCTTATTATAGAAATTAATTACTCCTGAGTAGAAGGGTGGCATGCTAAAATGTTTTCAGAACCATAATATTCTCTAGATGACAGCCCTAGGCACAGGTGCTGAAATAATCGTCCACCATGTGAAAACTGAGGTTTACTGGTAAAAACTTCCACAAAATACTTGCATAAATCAGTGCACCCACTCAACACAAACACCATGGAGCAACATCCAAAGATTCCTGCTTACAGTTTTCCACTGAGTACTGCTGCCTTACAGCCAAAGATGGTACATTCTGCAATTTTTTCCATGCAGCTACTTCTAAAGAAATGCCTACATGATACTTTGCAGCAGATGCAACTCACTCTATCCTCCTTCAAATTCACCAGATACCAAATTTCCCTGTACAGAGCAAGGGTGAAGGGTGTAAAATTTAACAGTGGGACCACATGCCTTTCTGAGACAAAGTACCAGGCACACTCAGGATCAGCATCATGTGGCTACAAAGCTTCTGCATGGCAAGGAGCAAGAGCCAAATAACCTTGTATCTGCCTGCCAAAAAGCATGGCAAGAGATTACTTCAAAGCAAGCTAGAAGTAGATTATTTGAGCGCCTGAGGCTTTTGGCTGAAAATTTTCTGACTGGATGTCATATGCATACCTCAGTCTCAGGGGTGCAACTTTAACTATTATCTTACAAGAGACTAAAACAAAAAAAAAGGAAAAAAGGAAGTAAAAACACATGAAAGAAAGCTTCTGAATTAAATCTCTCTGCAGATACACCACATCACCTTCTGGATCAGGACATGGAAAAAAACTCAATACTCACTGCATCAAAATCACAGTATAAGACTATGCTTAGTGTAAGAAAAATAATTCAACAAATGTGCACGCATCACTGACTTCTGGCTTTCATACCATCCATTAAGTTCTGGAGGTTTTTAAAGCAGAAGGTTATGATGAAGTTCACCACGCTTAGAGTACTGTCAGTTCTCCCACTTCTTGCACCTCAAAATGTTTTTACAAAATATCATTGCAGCCATGTTGTCCTGTGGGTTCCTCCACACCAGCTATGACCAACAGGCAAAAACTTACCCAACAGTGTTTCTGAACCCAAGTTCATTTCAACAAACAGACTGATCACAGGCTTCCTGGTTTTTCATCAAAATCATTAGGAATAATGCAGCAAGAATCCTAAATATGCCAGTCCAAGAGAAAAGGCTGCAGTTATTAAATCTGATTTACTGAAAAGCTCAGAAGTCAGAATATTAAGACAGAAGACATTCATAAAGACCAAACAGCTATACTGACATCAGATTACTCAGCTATTGGGCCAAAACTATCAAGATAAATTATATTGTGTTAAAAATATTATCAGAAATACAACCCAGAATAGCAATTAAAAAAAAAGCTCCAAGGAAACAGAGGCTTAAAATGAAAAAGAGTGCTTTACACATTGTAGTCTCAGACAAGTAAAAAAAACCCTACAGACGTAATTTTATCTGCTCTACTTGTTTTGCAGCTAAGAACATGACACAAAGTACCTAAAAAAAACCAACTGGGTCTATCAGAACACTGAAACCTGATGCTACTTTTACAGGTATATTTGCAAAGCTCCCTATTTTAGATTAATCTCTGCCAGTATCCCATTGGGAGCATGTGAAGGGATTAAAAATCTGCCTATGTTCTTTTACTTACACCTCTAACACTCCACAAATACATAGCAGCACAATCTAAGAATTTGTAAAACGTGATTTATTCTTTGCTGTACACAGAATTAATGTGTTTCATTATTAAATCCCAAAACTTAAATTCATGCATTTCCCTAAACTTCTCAAGTCCCCAAGTCAAAACAAAAAACACATATGAAAATGAGAAACCTTGTGATTTCAACACACATCTTTGTTCTCACAAGCCTTAGCATGAACCTATTTATTCCCTAAAGGAATATTTATTTCCTAAAGGAAAAATTCAGTCAGAAACAGCAGCAAAGAGCAATTAAACAGTTTCACAACATTCAGTCCATTTCGGCTTGTTATTTGTTAGTTACAACTTTATGTTACAGCAGGAATAAAAAACTTGACAGTTTGGCATCTGAAAAGCATTCAGTTACATAATACCTGATACTGTGTAGAGCAGATGTTCTCAAACTAGAGCCCACTGCCCTCCTGAGACTAGTAAAGACCTTCTAGGGCTTTGCAAAGTTCCTTGATTTTGCTTGTAAACTTGTGCAGTTACTAAAATGGGCTTGTTAGAGGGGGGAAAGAGTGTCCAGAAAAACCAAGTCCTCAAAGATTAAGAAAAGATCATCTGGTATGTGCACAAGTACAAACTGAAGATTTAAAATGCTGATATGAGTTAAGATCGGAACAATATTTATTTTGATCATGCCATGGCAACAGAGAAAATTTGGGTATGGAAACATCTCTTACATCCTTGTTTGGGGAGTTATTTGAGCTACCTGGATAGGATGGGTTCCTTCCTCACCTGCCCACAGCCTCCTGGTGGCCCTGGTCAGTGCTCCTGCTTTATTCCAGAGAGCAGCAGGCAGCAAGGAGCTGCAGGGAGGATAAAGCAGCTTTCCTTGTCCTGTCCTGGCTTTTGGCCTTCCCCTCCCAAGCAGAGTCAGGTGCTTCCCTGCCACATGCACCACCAGAGCAGCCATGTGACACTTATCTCAAAATCAACAAAGGTGAGCTCCCACAAGTGGGAAGGCTGGGGGCTGACTGGCATGCAAGGCCTTGGTCCAAAACAGAGACAAAGCACAGGTTTGACTGCAAATGAACACAGCCTTGATGATGTTACCTTGCTGTCACAGATATGCTGATCACTGCACTGCTGTGAGATCTCTCTCAAAGGCTCCAGTTCAGAAACAGATTTATTTGCTTTATAGTTTGTATTAATTCTCTCTTTGTTGGAAAACAGTCACAGCATTGCTTTGTTTACCTGAATACAAATTTCTGCTTGGGAACCACTGAAAAGCCAGAGAAAATGTTACATTCGGATGTAGGATCAGTCAAGGAAATTGCTGGTTTGCAGTAATCCAGTAAAAATACAGAGCCAAAAGTCCCATGTGAGTAATTGCCAGATTTTGGAATGATGCTGTTCAAGACTTGATAAACTACTGCCACCACAGCTCTCTGTGTTACGTTGGCTGCAATTATTTCTCACCAAAATAAACAAAAAATGCAGCACATGCTGGACTTCTGCTTCAGTACAACAGCAGTGAGCACTATTCCTCGAGGATTTTGTGCCATTAACTATTTTTTCATCTACTGTAACTTTTTCCCCTATTAAATATGTGTTTCTGATTGTATCCATGTGAGATACATTAGTTAAGCATTTTCATTAGTATATCTGTGCTTAGAAATGCTTTCTTGTGTTACAAGACTCAGTCAGTCAGTAAAGCTTCAATTCATCAAAGCACTTAAGCCTGCACCTAACTCCAAGTATGCACCTAATCCCATTGACTTTAATGGGACTGCTTACTTGCTTAGCTAGGCATGCATTTAAAAATCAAGGTCAATGTAAGCATAATTGTGCTCTTTGGCCTGGTCCCAAGCCCTTAAAAAAGGAAAAAAGCAGAATGAAGAATAAATGTTCAGCAAAGCTGTAAGAAGGCACAGCAGATTTCTAGGAAATATGCACAACATAACGAATAATTTAACTACCTTTACAGAAAGCCCCAACAATCAGTTATCTGTCAATCCAGTTATTGAATTCTACTAAGATATTGTCAAACCTGAATGGAGCACTTCTAGCAATATTTAGTCAATAAAGTTGTTAGAAATCATAAGTAAAATAAAAGCTGCAAGCATTCTGTGTGCTTATGCTGTTTCTCATCATTTGTCCAGTCACCAAGGAATACAACTCTCCAATGCTGCTAAGCACTGACACCTCCCTCACTTGTTATTGGGTTGAACTTTGTATTAAATAGTTTTAGAACAATGTATGTAAAGTCTAAATTTGGAATATAATTTCAACAAGGTGCAATGCTGTAATCAAGAATTCAGTCCTGCAGTTTAAACTTCTACAGCAAGTTAGACACAGAAAAACTTGAGGGCTGGAACACAATGCAAATGGTGAAACTGGGGACTTTTGACTTCTCCTTTGCATTACAGATGTTCAAAAGAGAGTAGTGACAAAGGCAGCTCCAAGTCTCTAGTAAATGAAGTGGCAATGGTTTCATTCATATTACTAAGATGATTTAAAAATACATGAGGAGTGAGATTTTTCCAAGACTGATGAGTCCCCCTCATGCTTCCTAACAATCAGGGTAGATAAAGATAATAGGATTCTGACAAAAACAAACTCAAAAGCTTTCTATTTCATAAAACTAGAATAATTATTTCTCTCCCACAATGGCACTTAGACATGACAGTTCAAATGACCAAAAACCTGATAGATAAGATTTTTATGTGGTTTTATAAAATGGTTACCAGGAAGTTTAACATTAGAAGAACAAGTAAACAGGACACATTTTCTGAGGCATCAAGTTTCAGTTATACTTTACTTTCACTTATACTTTACTCAGCAAAGCTGCCTTGCAGGAGAAAACAAATAAGATGAACCCATTTTTTTAACAATGACTCATAGTGCAAAATAAGCCTGAAGCTTTTCTTAAGTATTGTTTTCACTAATATAACTACAAAAACACAAGACTTTAAACTCCTAATACATTAGATTCACAGAAAATACATCATAGTTTGCTGTAATGGCTCCTGAAAAGTAAAGAACTATACAGTGCTTTAAGTATCTTGTACAACTGAATGGTTAAGCAACAACAACTGGAAGCACACATTTTAAAAAGCCCTACACAAGAAGTCAAGAGTTTTACAGGCCAGCAAGATGCAGTTAGTTAACACTGCTGTTTATGATCTCCTTTTGGACTGGTTTAATTGGCTCTATCAGTATCTGGTCCCCATCAGCACAAACAGTAGCAGTAAAGCACCCATGATGTATATCACAATCTGCAAGTACTACTTGCAAAACAGTAACTTCAAACAAAATGTCTTGCTCTCCTAGAAAATAGAAATCTAAGCTTTATAAATGTACCAGAGGGGGAAAACAAATCTAGGAAAGCAATTCCAAGCTTGAGTCTAGCCTCAGTAGCTGTACAAATTCATTAGTGTCCATAACAGAGGTGAATGACCTTGGAGCAGCCCAGGAGTCCACTGCAAACATTCCAGAGTTCAGAAGTCATGTCCATCACACTGGGACTTTGTGTTGGCAAGGGACTTAACAAACTTCAGGCACGTAAGATAAACTGCATCTGCCACATACAGCCAACTCTAAACAAACAAATCTTGGAGTAATAAAATTTATTTGTTTTAATAAAATTCTATAGGCTGTAAAACAATATCCTCGTGCAGGTAGGATTTCCACAGGTCAAAGACTTTCCAGTCATGCCCCATTTCTTGAAATGTGAGCATCAACTGCAACAATCCCTTTAAAATGAAGCCTTGCCATGGTAGGAAATATATACAATTATGAATATTTTCTAGTCTTACAGAATAGAGATATTTCAGGATGCTTCCATGCAGGTCACCATACCAACTTAAGGGTCTAAACGCCAGCTATTCAGACACTAATACAGTTTCAGTGCCTATATACTTCATCCATTCAGAAGAACAATGAGATGACACTTCCTTTTAATACTCAATGGTTGGGCAAGGACACCTGAATATATTTTAACAGTTGTTTCCTCCCTCTCAGCACACATTCAGATGAATATTTTAATATTAAGACCCCAAATTTAGGGTCCATTTTACCTGTGTTCACATTTCATTTAAATAAGCTTGAGTGAATGTCTATTCTTTCGTAACTCTTGATATTTCACATTCAGTCCTTCTACTGTTTTACTACATAAGATAAAACTTTTTTTTTTACATGCACTGTTTATGAGAATTTAAAATCATGAAATAACTGCATAAATGTGAGGACTTCTATTTTTTAAAATGTGGGAAAGGTTAGCCAAGTTCTTCTTCAGCTTTGGTCACATACACAACCGTAACAAAATGAGATCTGGTCTATCAACACAAACCCCAAAGAGATCTTCTGCAATGGCTAAGGTAAATTCAGACATAGTGGTCTTTGCATTTAAGCACTGAAAATTATGGAAACCCCAAAACATATTTCTGCTTCACATAAAGCACTACCTCTATGTGTCTGTGCTACATCTGACTTGAATCACCTCAAGAAAATTATTCAGTAAGACAAAAATGTAGAACTTTTACCTCAAGACAATTCCAGTGTTGATCAAAATAGCTTAATGTAGTCTCTAAAATACAGAAATATATCTAAGCAATGTAGAATCACTGAAGTCAAATGGCACCAGAAGCAGAGGGAAGGTGAGGCACACCCAAAAACCTACATCAAATCACATCCTTTTTGAAGTCATGTAATACATACTAGCTAGTAATGCTCTCAGAAAAAAATCATGCATGTTTATTGCACTGAATTTAAAGGCATGAATAAAATTTATTAATTTTTACAGAATTACCGTTAGCTCCAAGAAACTAATTGTTTCCCCTAAAATAATGTTCTCTTCAGCACAGAGACATCCATCACTCTAAAAACTTGCCTGCTCCAAAAGAACCTGCCAAAAAGGAAACAATTCACCATTAAATGCATCCCAAAAGGGAAAAAAAAGAAAAAAGAAAAAAACCAATCAAAACAAGATGCTTTTCCAGTATTATCAATGTATTGCCTGGAGTATTCTCATTGAAGTGACAACTTCCTCAGCAACAACAGAAAAGGTGTCCTGAATCCTGATGGATCAGATGGAGAAATCAGAGGTCTAAGATATCTTCCTGTTGTTCTTCATAAGGTCACCACCTCAAGCTCCAGCACAATAGTTAATGGAACTAATTAATTTTAGTTTAAAACAGCTTTCAGCAGCAATGAAATTGCTGAAAAATGGATCAATTTGCTACAGAATTTGTTGAGATGCAGGCCTGGATTCTCTTCTAATAAGTATGTTTACTCAATTTTCCTCTATCAGCTACCTCTCTTCCTTGAGGGGAACAGTGTCACTGCCTCTTGTTCATATTGTTTTGGATCATGAAATTAAAAGAGCTATTCTAAAAAGATTACCTTTTTTCAAAAGGTTGATTTCTTCTAGGAAACTTCATTTTTTAGTATAAGTAAAATCAATAGTCAAGCTACAGCTAGTTACTGGAATGAGGAACAGAACTACAGTAATTGTATAACCCTTCACCCACAGCAAATGGAAGGCAGATCTATTATCTTGAGTCTCTAGCTGCAGCAATTCCAGGCTGCATTATTTCCTACTTGACATGAACAAGCATCTAGTCACAGGTGGTTACTGTTTTCTGGGGAATCTGCAGTAATGTAGTCACATCCAGCTCCTAAGTACTTTCAAACCTCAGCAAACAGCAGTTGATTTAAAGCCATGTTTTCTTCAAGGTATTTGCTGTACTGCACCTACTGCACAGGTGTGTGAAACAAACATTTCCTTCTCATACTACCCAAGCCATGTAAGACTCCAAAGTCTCCCATTATCTCCTCCACAGAATGCTCTTTCTTACCTGTGTGACTGTAAATCCATGACAGAACTGTCTAGATTTGGTTCTGCTCTGAATATCATCAACAAAATCACCAAGTAAGTTACAATTAAAGAATTCCAATTTGCCTTTTCACCACACTTTCCACTCTACTGAACTGGGTAAAACTGTGTGTGCTAAAGGGTACAAATCAGCCATACAGATATGGCGGGAAACACCTTTTCAGAAAACAAGACTACATTAATTTATTGGACTCTTATGTTAAGATGATGTTGAAAAAGAAGCATCTGCTTTGCAAGAACATGAATTTAACATCACAGCAGGAACTTAGTCCCCTTCAAAAATGTTCTGCTAAGCAATTCTTCCACTTTGCATTTTGTAAGATACCATCAAGGCACACTTGAAACATCTACAGAAATACATTATGCTTGTGTGTAAAGGCTCACACCCCTCTACAGCTTGGGGTACAGGGAATAAACACAGACAGGAAGGGAAAGAAAGTGCCTCTGTCACAGAAATGTTTGGGACTAGAGGACTGCTTTAAGTCACAACTAGTTTCTTAAGTTGCTCACTAGAATTCTGCAGATATTTTTCATATTTACACAGGAACCAAACTGATCTGCACGTTCCCACCTCTGTCACCACAGTTTCTTGTGTGTTCATGACCTTGATAAGAATGAGCCAGACTACATATAAATAGCATCACCAGCAGTCCAATATCAGTAACTAACAAGTCTGACATTTCTGATTTCTGCAAGGTCAACAGCCTGATACACAACAATTACTACAATTATAGGCACAGCTCTAGTGTGGAAAGGAAATCACATTAATCCTATGAAACAAGGATTTGCCACATCATTCTCATTTTGAGATGGAGAATCTGGACATTAAAAACACATTTGGGACAAAAATGTATCACATGGAAAAGATGAGAACCAGTTGCGAGCAAGCCACCCAAGGGAGAGAAGTCACAAAACTACTGGGCTCCACCTTGGTTAAAAAAATTGGCTCTTAACAGGGCTACAGAATCCAAAGAAAAGCTTCTGGGTGCAGTTTGCTCACTCAGCAGACACACAGTGCCCTGGCACAATGCTACACTAACAACAACCAGAGGGTAAATGAAATATCCAAGGCCCCACAGGAACTCCACTGCAGAACAGCCTGAATACTCTGGCTGGAATAGGGATCTGCATCCACACCAGCTCTCTGAAGCAACCCAGCAGCCACTCTGCTCAGCCCAGGGACTCAGTCTCTCCATGGAACAGTGACACAATGGCACCTGCCTAACTCAAGAGTTACAGTTTTTTCACAGTTTTGGTCTAACACAGTAAGTCAATACTTCAAGAATATTTTAAAACAGAACAGCTCCTCAGCTATTTGCTCTGGATGCATCTGTATCTCTGTGTGCAAGTGCTGCATAAAAAGAAAAATAGATACATACACACAACTAGAGCCTGTGTGGATCTTCTTCCCAAGGATTTGTTTATTCATGTGACAAATTTGCCTATCCTGGTCTATCAAAATCGAGATCTTTGTTTTAATAGAAGTGCCTAAAAACATACTGGATCCTTTCCAGGCTCTAAAGTAATATTATAATGTAGTTAAATGAAAACAAAGCCTAAATACTTAATTTCCTGTAGATTTCCAAGATTGCTGTTTCAGTTTCCTGACTAAATAATAGGTATTTTAGAATATTCTGTTACAGTTATTAGCATTTGAAATTTGCTCCTAAAAGTCATCAAAACAAAATTAAGCATTAACTTACTCTTTGGCTCCTTAGTAAAAATCAACTTAGGTCAGACAGCATTTTGCTGCACTGTCACTGATTTCTAAAAATTCCTCTATTTTCACTAAGACTTCTGGGTTACTGGCTTCTGATAGTTTATTACAATTAACAAAGAAAAAGTCCTCCTCCCTAAATTCTGAAGTTCCTGAAATTACTGAATTGCAATAAAATTTTCATTTAATCAGTGGTAACAATAATTAAAATACTACCAAATACTCACCTGTCACCAGGTATAAGAGTATTGCAAAAAAAAAAAATAAAAAAGGAGATGAACAAACCTTTAGCAGTAAATAGACTTCCATACTGTATTTCTAAGAACTCTGACTTTTAGATGAGGCCTGAAATATCACTAGTGAACACAGTTAACACTGCTAGCACAAGGGAGTACAACAGCAAACAAAGAAACAAAGCCTGATCTCCAAACCACAGACATCACAGGAGGCAGCCTGGATTGAAAGTGACAGAGAAAGTAACAAAACAAATCAAATTAAAATGAAATACTAATTCCATTTATTGTTTCAATTATTGTTTTAGCACTCACCTCATAAATCCTCACACATGAAAGCCTTTGTTTTTCCTCACAAATGTTCATAAATAGCCCCCCTTCTACTTCATGACCCCACCTGCCATGAGAACACATCAATCTGCTAATAAGCTGTCTCTAGCATACATATGCCTTTTTTTAATGTACAATAACTTTAAGTTTTACTGCACATTCCAACTCTACTACAGGTTAAATTCTAGTAACAGACACCATGCAAGCAAGCAGAGAGAAAGTACACAACCAAAGGAGAATTCTCATGAAATATGTGATATACAAGCTTGCTCTAATACTGTACAATTCTTGTTTATTCCCCTTGCTCTTATGTTTATCATTATAAAATAATTTGTGACTGTTTACAGTGACAATCTTCTAGTATAAACATTAGCAGACAACAATAAATTCAAGAACAGCTTCTTTATTTTTATTTTTGTGCATGACATAACACCCCCCCTGCAGCAAGCGAGTTCCCCTTCCCAGAATTTTCCTGGGACAATGGTACAGAACTGATGGCGCCCATTCAGAGCCTCTACTGCCAAAGAACAGTGGTCAGTAAGCCAAATTCAGATGCTCCCATGTTAACACCTGTCTGAGGGGGTCTGCTGGCAATCTCTGCTTTCAGGCAGCTAACCAAGGTGCCAGGAACTTTTTAAGCATTCTGCAGAGAAGAATCTATAGGCCCTTTTTGGGAGTCCCAAGCTAACCCCCACATTCCCACACATGAGATGCTGAAAGTCAAATGGCTTGAACATTTCTAGGACGAGAAACATAATTCAGCCAATTAACAGCAAAAGGTATCATTCATACTTCAGGAGTAATTGTGAAGTTTTCATCCCTCTTTTAAATAGGAGAACAAGAATGAATACTTATGCAGCCAGTCCCCTTCTTAATAGCTTTCTCCCCACTGCTTTCTTGTCCAGGTGTTTAACAGATCCCTTAAATGTGAGTTTCAGAACATTACTTCTGCTGCACCCCTCTTTGTTTCTTTACAATAAAATCTAAATTACTTTGTTTCCTTTTGCTATTTAACCTCAGAAGAGGGGTCTTGCACTAGCTACATGACTCTCTTTTACAACTGCTTTCCCATACATTCATTGAAATCAAATGTATTTCAACTGGTTGAAATGTCTTCATTGTTTTTTTTTTCCTTTGAACTGCTGAAATGTAACACAAAACAGGTTTGGTTCTACTGGTTACTTAAAAGGCATTAAATATATCTTAGTAATTTCTGCATAAGAGACTTGACATCAAACCCTTCACTTCCACCATGATACAGAGTACACAGCTCTTCACTGGTTTCCTCTTCTGTGAATGCAGGACAGAGCTGCAATCTATCTTCCTATGGGCTACCATAGCTTGTTTTGTTACAGTGCATCCATGAATACTTGGCAAGGGACTGAGAAAAAGGAATAGCTGAGACCACATTTATTTTCTGTTTTTATCCAAACTCCTTTTTCCTTGTCTGCACATAATTTCCGCATCACAGAAAGCCAGTATTTCGGAAAAAAAAAAACAAAACCAAAAAAAACCAAAACAAAAAAAAACAGTGATCATGAGTTCAGGTTTTTATTACGAACAACCACGTGAAGGGACTGGTGTGTTACTGAATGTTTCTTCATAAACACTCCCAGCCTCCTTTTATATCACTATACTACAGGACTTTATCTTGTTTCTTTAAAAATAAGCTGGAGTGATCACCTGATTATTCCAACCTAGGGAATAATTAATCATTCATAAACAAACACGACTTCACTTTCAACCTGATATACATCAAACTGTTTAATCAGAAAAAAATCATGGCCCAACAACATACAATATTATATTTTCTACTCCATTGCTATGCCCAGCATTCTTGAAAATGCTAGGTTTTTTTCAGATTAACTTTGGATTTATTTTAAGTAAATCATTTTCAAACTAGTTCAAAGAGAAGCATACCTCAAGTATAATAAAATTCTCTAATTGTGTCACTTAACCATTAGCGATAACAGCATTTGCTTTCAGAACAACTTCTCTAGTGATACAATTAAGCTCAAAGCTGGGATGTATTTTCTACTGTCAGCCAATCTCTAAGACAAAGGCATACTGCAGATAAGAATTGCATTCTATCTTTTTATAAAGACATCCACACCTGAAAATTATTGTTTTAAAATTTGCAGAAATATGAACAAAACAAAGGTACAGAAAACTCTGTTACTTTGCTGTGTCTCAAGCTGCTTCTGGTAGGCAAGTTAGACATTCCTGACCACATTTGACAGGCGAGCAGAGAGTGGAGCACAGAGAGAACCAGAATCTGGATTAGCCATTCTATGCTGCACTTCAGCACATACTTTTGCTTCAAAATGAAGCAAAACCCTTTTCCAAGCAACTTGCTATGTATGTAGCACATACAAAGGCAGTGAAAAATCTTTTAGAATGAAGATATTTCATAATGTCAAATTCTTTCAATGTCATGACAGAAAATTTTACAAAGTTCCTGTTCAATGAAGAATACATCCCCCTCCAATACAACCAAGCAAGATGAACAAGCAACTACAAACATTTTCTGTAAATCAAGTGAAGGACAGATATAGGTATCTATGTGCCATTGCTTCTGCTTTGTTAATCTAGAGATCAGGTTCTTCCTTATATTAGTACTGTTAAAAAAACCCACAGTAATGCCAAAGGAAAAATCAGAAAAGCTTCACAGAAGCTAGTACTGCACAGAGTGCTCACTCAGAAGAACCTGCAAAGCAAACACAAGAGGACAGAGAAGGGAGGGAAGTCTGGCTCCAACTTTAAGAAAGCACACACAGAAAAACTCCAAATCCACCCAGGACCTTTTTTCAATGTAAGCAATCAATATTGTACAGGTAAGTTGTAATTCCTACAGAAAACAGCTTCTACAACCTTCCAAGAACAACCATAGGTCTACTCTACATTCCAACATGTATCAGTTAAGAGAATAACCCTAATTAATTGAAAGTACACACTTCCTATTATCCTGATCTGTCACTCTGATCCTACAGCCATTAAAAGTTCCCTAACTTAAAACAATAAAGTCATCTCTTACCTGGACACTAGCACACATCAGCACAGCTCCAAATAGGAGCTCCTTGCCTCATCCTGCTTTTCTGATGGAGATTTTGCATGGTTGGCTATGCTTCCTATAGATGACAAAAGTTACCTCCCTAGAAAGTTTGCAATGTTTTCAATATCTGATGCAATCTTTTTTTTTTTTTTAAGGCAAGTAAAATCTCTATTACCAATCATTTTGCTACTTAAGTTACAGTGTGCATTTTAAAACTGCTTAGATATTTTCCTGTCAATTTCAGAAATTAGCTGGAAGATGAAAACAAACCACATTGCAGGAGAAAATGTAATATAAAAATCAGGAGACAGAAGATAGTTGTTTCACACACCTTTAAGAGGTATCTACAGCTCCCACCCAAACAGAATTTTGGGTGAAATGCTAAATGATCCTTTTGTAAAGCGCGCCCCCGCGTGGTGACCAACATCTCTGCAAAACCAATTTTCTTCACAGCTCCCAAATAATGTTTCTGTCTCCAAAACCACCCTGAGTCGGTGCTCACACCTGCCCACCTACTGGGACGACTTCTCTTAGCGGGAGTGTCCCAGGCACATGCAAAAACACGCGCAACATTCTGCCCTAGAGGCAATTTCCTAATCTCTGGGCAAGGTCAAAATTATTAAGAACATTCTTTTCTTACAGCTTCTTATATTAAGTCTCCTCAGTATTCTCTCTGCATTTTTCTTCTAAGCTTAAAAGTTACTGAGTAGGACCAACCCACTGTCTCCAGAAGAAATATAAGGATACACTCATTTCACACAAAAGAAGAAAAAAAATCTTGAAGGAAGAAAACAGACACTTCTGACTAAACAGCAAGTTGAAGGAAGGCCCATTGGCAGCCACTCTTCAATTTAATAGCACTGTCAAAATGTAGGGTTAGAAGAGAAGAAGCAAATGTATTTACAAAAACAACATCTACTCAATAATACTGAAACATCTTCCAAGCATATGTATGAGGAATACCCAGCTGTGGCACCAAATAAAAACTATTAAAAAACAAAAGTGGAATTCAATAGGACTGTCAATGAAAACATTTGTTGGCCTAAAAAATCCATCAGAAGTAATTCAAGTGTGCAGAAAACCAAACTTACACAGAAATAATGCAACCGATTATCAAGACCATTGTTCTTTCTTCTGCATAGGTAGAATATCACCCCATTCTTCCTACATTGCCTGGTTTTATTTTTAAAGTATTTAATTATTTAAGAAGTTTTAATTTCATTAGGATCCAGAGTCTAGTCTAGATCAGGAAATACACAATCATTTCAATGAAAAGTGAGCTTCTTTTGTAGTACTTGGATTATTATATGTGCTAGTTATGAGTGTCATAGACAGACAGTATGTTCTTATCATGAAATACCCTAATTTGTTGGGCTTTTTCACTTCAAGTTTTTTTAAAGGAATATTTCATCTCATATATCCTTTACTACATTTCTGAATAGTTTTTACTATAGCAGCAATTTCCATCTTGTTTTTCCTCTTAAGGATAAGGTAAGCTGAAAATACTAACCAGAACCAATGGCCCTGGGAACAAAATAGATAATGGCTTGTTAACACAAAGATATTATTGTTCTGGTAATGTAAAAAACATCCAACAGAGGGTGATAGAGACCATACATTTGTTAGACACAACTCAATTATCAGTTTTCTGAATCATAGATCAGATCTGCAATTAAAACAAGCTTCTGGCCCTTTCTTAATTAGTTTGAGATCAAGGAAAGCTTTACAGCCCAACCAACTTCACCTAGATCTATCCTGCACAAAGGAAATTCAAAGCTATGGCTTTGCTTGCACTAAGAAACACAGAACAGAAACAAACATGGCATTGTCCAGATGTGCACAAGTAAGAGGAATTGGGACATAGAGAGGATAAGGCTGTATTCATCAGTGATTTCCCCTGGCAAACCAACTATTTAAACTGAACTTGACCTTTCACTATTTGAGTTCATGAGTCACATCTGAGCCACTTCTGCATCTTTTGCCAACACATATAGGAAACATCAGCCAAGCGTCAAATGCCCCTCGCTAGGAATTTATTTCTTTCACTAACCTTACTTGAAAGATTACAATCTTTTTTCTAAACACTGTAACATTTTGTTTAAAATTGCTGCCATCTTGCAAAAAGTGTATTTATTCATTGCAAATGGAATCTACACAGTAGACTGCAGAAAGTCAACACAGCAGCTCCTTCTGAACCCATGAAAAGTAACCACTCAATTGTTTTCTAAGAGAATATCACCACTGAGTAAAAGGAGAGCCAGTAAGACCTGAGGCAACCATGGCCCAATCAGAAAGTCAGACTACAAGCAGCTATAAAGCAATCAAAAGAAACCATTCTGTTGCAGACTCTGAAAAATATCTCCACTCTAAAACTGAATCAAAGAAAGATACTGTATTTTTCTTATTTAAGCTTTCAATCTTTTTGTTCTGATTCTTTCAAAGAACCTCTTCTGCAGAAAGTAAAATATGTGGGAAAAGCTCATTGGCAGACACCTTAATCGTGGCTAAAACACCTCCTGAATCCATCCCCTCAGCACTCCTTAGCTTGTTCTCACTAAATACAAACATTAAGAAATCACCCAACCTGTAATAATAAAAGTGAATGTTTTTCACATCCAGTTTAATTTAAAAAAAAGAAGCAAGCTGGAGCCAGGGCTGCCCAGGTTTGGGCAGGTCAGGCAGGCTGCCTTACCTTGCACTGCCCTGCCACGCAGATGGCCGTGCCGTTGGGGTCGCAGGGGGTGCCATCGATCACCGTCTCCGCCTGGCGCACGTAGAAGCGGTAGCCGATGGCCCGGCAGTTCAGCTCGCACTTCTGACTCCCCTTCACTGTGGGCACAACACAAGGGCCCGTTACAAAGAGCAAGCAGTGGCTTGGGAAAGGAAAAGCTCCTGAAAGGAGCAGTAAGGTCTGAGGGGAAGAAACAAAGATGCAAACAATGTTTGGGTGTGTAAGTGACCGCATCAAATGAAGGGTGATTAAGAAACCAACTCCAAGGTAAGCGTTCCAACACACCCTATGACAATGTACACAGTACCTCAGCTGCTAACGACTGACACTCCCCTAAAAGACCAAGAGTACTTTTAGTTCCTTAAAAACATTGCCCAGTTAGTCTTCTTAAAGCATAGTAACATGTTATGGCATGTCATAACCCCTGAGTCTCAGAATAATTACACCATAATCAGAAGGATGTGCATCAAATCAGGCTCACTTATAGTCTCCAGTCTATAGGCATGTAGTCTCCAGGTCCCTTAGGCATACAAACATCCAGCACTGAGAAACATTTTAAACAAGAGAGATGCACATTTTTTAAAATTCTATTCTTTTTTCTCTTCATTTTTACGAGTTACACTTCAGTGGCTATTCCACTAAAAAAACTCAACTCTTCCATTCTATTCCACTGAATTTCAATTTCAAAAATGTATAAAATGCATTATCACTCAAACCCTCCTGATTTCTGCTGACATGCCAGAACCAATAGGAAATCAGTCCACTGAACTCTGGGTGAGAGGAACACAGAAGAAGCAAGACATGTTATCTTCTCCCGTGAAAATCTGTTCCTTGAGCAGATACAGTCTAACACTCCACACATCTTATGCTATCAGGTTTGTTAACACATTTGTGTAGCCTTTCTGTTGCAAATCATCTGTCGTGTCAGAGTTGCTCTCAGCTTATTACCCCATTTGCTAACTGACACAACAGTATCTTCAGTTTCTTTCCAACCCAGAGCAGCACTGATACTCAGTGGCAGCGAGGTCCAAACAGAAATCCTTTTTCTTATGACAATACTTTCATTGCTGCCACAATAATGAACTAAAATTCCTCTCACTTCATAAAGCTCATCCCCTATACTGAAACTGAAACCTACTATTCAATCTAGATGTCAAAGGAGTTGCTATGTGCCCTTGTTTAATGCTAGATTTTCTACTTGAATTCAGTGTATTTTTGAATCTTCAGCTAAGATGTAACAAAAAGCCAAAATAAATAAAAGCAATCACTTCAAATATATATTAATCAACTGTTTTCTGTAGAAGTACCAAATTTTCAGCTCAACTTCAGTTACCCCCATGTGCAGACACAGGATTAATGCAGACCAATTCTATAGCTTAGATTTTCCCTCATACAGCTGAACTCATTTAACTGGCACTCATATACATCATGTATTGTGTCTGGCAATCTTCTGATAAAATCCACAAAAATATCTACTAATTTTAAGAGAGGTCAAAGATCTGTTTACCGAGTTTGGGTTTTTTGCAGAAGCCATGTTCAACTAGGTCATTCTTCCATTGGCTACTTTTTTTTTTAGATTCACTAGCTTATCATTCTAATGACTTCACTTAGTTACTAAAAAAAAAAACAAAAAAACCCACCCAAATCACCAAAACAAACAAACAAACAAAACCAAAACCAACCCAAACTGAGGTATTTCCTGCAGTTCAACCTCCAAGTGTAATAGTCAGGTCTAACGATAAACTGAGCTTTATTCTTAGCAGCTTCATCACTTCACACATAACTATATTCAGAATTCTCAAATAAATACAACCCAGTTTCAGTGATTCATTATAATTTAAGTCAACTTGTCCTTTTCTCTGTCTGAAAGTGTACTATTTTTATAACATGCAAAGCTAGCAATCAAGCAGCACCTCTGGAGAGTACATTTTCTTATCTTTCCATTCTCTAAAATCAAGTCAAACAAGCCATTTAGGGTTTCTGAAATGTCCTTATCTTTTGTGTTGGCTCCCTTAAGTTCAGTATCCTGAAACCTTTAATTCCCACATTCTTCCTCTACTGATTCTCCCCCATAGTTTTGATACTTTAAAATATTAATTCTTTGAATTACTAGCTGGCCTTCTAGATCCCAGTAGAAGTTTTGTGCTATTTGGAGATGAAAAAATTACCTGCTGGAGCATGGTACTTTTTCCTGGATCTCTTTCTTCCTTCACTTCTGCTGTGATAGGTCAGCCTACTGCATTGCTAGTGCAGCACAGTAACAACTCCAAGCAGACTGAGATTGCTTGCTGTGTAAAAATGTAATTCCCATTTCATTATTTCTGTGTTTCATTCTTTTTTATCAGGAACTGTTCCAGCTCACACAAGAAGAAGTATTAGAACAGTCACTGTCTCTGACCACAAACAAATCAGGATTTAACAACAAACATACCCTATAACCCTCTGGCCTTCAATATTCAGATTCTTTTGATGAGTACCTGTAAGGAACTGCCTTGATTAGGCATATACCAACCACACCACCTAAAGACAACATTCCCAAATGTGAATGATCTGAAAAAAACTTGTCTACAAAGAGCAAAATCTGTTAACTGAATTGCCCCTGTTGAATGACAGGCATTTCCCATAAGGATCTTATGCAAGCATTATGTATTATTGTGCAAGATGCAGAAATTACAGCATAACAAACACATTTTAGAATTCCCATGTAGAACAAGACATCACACTAGCAAAAAAACCTCCCTTACCCTGTGTTCTGCCACAACTCTTGAGGTTTGACAGTTTAGGTGGTAGGTCAAGCTGCACTACTGGCTGGGCAGCTGGACATAAAATGTCAATTAAACAAAGAGCTGTGAGGCAACTGATTCCACAGAGGCCACATTTTTGAGTCCCATGTCAGCTGATCTCAGACTTCACAAAAGGATCTATCTTCCCAACTAGCTGACAGCAAGACACATTTCCACAAAAAAACCCTTGGCTCTTTTGAAGTGTGACACAGTTTCTAGGACAGTTAATCATACAGGTACTGTTTAACGTGTCCTCCTAGTGTTTTTGTTTTTTGTTCACATGCTCACCTTAGCATAACCAAGTCTTTGTGCAAAGTCTCACCTTATCCCACCTTATTAAACAGTGAACTTGAGTGAAATTTAATGTTACCACACAGGTTCTGCCAGACATATTCATTATTAACTGAAGGAGGTGCCTTTAGTGAACAATCCTGGCAACATGTAATGTTTGGTTTTCATTTTACAGACTGAAAAAGAATTGAAATAAAAAATCAGTACTTTCCTTAAAACATCCTTACCAAACTAGCCTTAAGCATCTCAGGGACATCCTGGTCTTCTCCAAACTGCAGGACTCGGGAGCTGGCTTTTTTCCAAGTCCTCTGTTGAGGAGTAGGAGCCAGGCATGCTAAAGCAGGACCACAGCACAGCTCTGCCACCTTCCACGTCCCCAATAAGAACACCAAGACCTCACACCTTACAAACTGCACCTGCTCTGCATCACACAGCACACACTGCAGTGAAAACCTTCCACCATTCTCCTAAGATCGATTGTACTGACCAAACTTAAATCACAAATATCAACATATCTCATTGCAGATTTCGGTGCAGATGGACAGGGCTGACACAGCCCACGGTTGTCACCAGGGGTGGTCACCATGGCTGGTCACCATGGCCAGTCACCAGGGCTGGACACAAAGGCTGGACACCAGGGCCGGTCACCAGGGCTGGACACCAGGACCAGTCACCTGGGCTGGACACCAGGGCTGGACACCACAGCCAGTCACCAGGGCTGGATACCAGGGCTGGACACCAGGGCTAGACACCAGGGCTGGTCACCCAGTGTGGTGACCCTGAACCACATGTGTTCCACCTTCCACATAACCAGAATCCCTCAGCATTGCACAGCCCCCGTGTCCCACTCTCCACCCAGGCCTTCTGCCTCCTGACCCTCCACCTGCACATCACAGAGTGTGTGAGAAGGCATTTGGACTTCATGTCAGCTCTTCCCCTCCTTCAGCTTCCTCTTCCAACATGTTCTGCCATCCTCACCAAGCCCCTGCCCAAGGAAAGGCTGTGGGGAGGCACGTGGGCATGGTGGATAAGGAGGCCAGGCTGGATGGAGCTGCTCCACAGTGAGCTTGAAAAGGTACAGAGAGAGCTCAGCAGGCAGCTTGCCAGTGCATGGAACTGCAAACTAATGACATTCTTAGGAAAAAAATGTCAGAAGAAAATGCATTCCAACCACAATACCTTTGATAAATAATGTATTCAGTTGTTCAAAGGGAAATTAAAAATAGCCACAGACCAAAAAAACCCCAGGAAATAATACCCAAATCAAATAAGAATGGAACTATCAGTAAACTAAGTGACACTGTACACTGACTGTCCTTAAAGAATGTACCAAGTTCTTCCTTTCTGTCTCAGCTCTGGAGGCTTCAAGCTGCCTGGAGCACGTACTGCCTCTCACAGCATGCACATTCAATCTCCTGCCACAGATAATGCTGGCTTAGGTGCAATCAGAATAAATGATACAAGAAAGGAATTTCATGTTCCTCATGCCATGAGGTAGGGACTGGAATGTACAAAACCTCCCTGATGGTTCCTTAGTCCAAGTTTTAATTTAATGTGAGATCCAGAACTCCCTGTTGTTATCTACATAGCAGTTCTATTTCTCTACAGAACATTACAGAATGCTTTTACCATTTGTCAGTTTTTGTAAGTTTGCCTAAACATCTAAAAATAGTTAATAACAAGCTGTGCAATTTGAGAAACATGCCTTGAGGGTGCCCACACAGAAGTGGCATGCACACTCTTGGCAAGCAAATATCACAATCATGTTAATACTACATTATGGGATTAAGCAAATTTAAATTAGGCTTCATTCTGTGTGCAAACTGCCTTGTAAAGTCAACTTCAGTGCTTCTCCATAACAAGCCAAGATACACTCACCCATGATGTGTCAGAAGCAATTGTTCCAGGAACAAGCTGTCTCTGCATAGCTCAGTTATTTTCAGGGCCCAGCTTGCCGTAGGCTCTAATTCAGTATTTACTCATGATAAAAGCAATGAATCTGCTTTACAGGAAGTGTAATGAAGCATAGCAGACACTGGAAAAACTCTTAAGAGATGTGCTTATGTCATTCCATGTAACATCTCCTTTAGTTAAGGCTATCAATGCTGAGATTGGGTGGGATTTCAGCAGGAGACATGCAGAGGACTGACATTATTCCCTGTGAGGGTGGCTGGGCACTGGCACAGGCTGCCCAGAGAAGCTGTGGCTGCCCCATCCCTGGAAGTGTTAAAGCTCAGACTGGATGGGGCTCTGAACAACCTGGTCTAGTGAAAGGTGACCCTGCCCACAGCAGGGGGGTTGGAACTACATGATCTTCAAGACCCCTTAAAGGTTTTCTTTTCATACAGGAAGTGCTTCAAGACACATGCAGGGAAACAAAGACAGGTCCAGCACGCTACAGCAGAAGTCTGGTCCTTGCACACACTGCTGTGGCTGTAAGCTGGCAGCTCCACTGTAGACTTACAGTCTAACCAGGCCAGAAACAGCTAAATGTGACAATTCCACACTGATCCAGCAGTGATCCCCTGTGGAGCTTGGGGTGGATGGCAAGTGTTGCTGTACCACTGAATGCAGGCAAGGCAGTTTACACAGCTACCTGTACAAAGAAGGAAAATGCATATGAAACCTAACACACCACATCCTCTACAAAAGCCTTCAAGAAAGCAGAGCGACTTTATTTAAGGTTTCCCTGTTCAGGTTAATAGACTATGTGGGCTTAGTTATCAGAACTGGAACATGAGCTCAGGCTTTGCAGTTTAGGAGACTATAAGGTCCATGAGAGAAAACTGATCCCAAATTAGGTTGCTTTTCCACTGATGGACAGTTACAAGTTTTTGAGGTGGCCAGAGAAATAACGCTTTTTACAGCAGTTATCATATGCCAGATTTCTAAATAACAATATGCAAACATTTTCCAGGAAATAATTATCATGTAACTACATTTGGGCTCTCCAAAAGAAATAGTAATGTGATGTGGTCTGTTTTATTAGAGTCTCTTTCGATACTTTGTCCTTATTAGGCTTGGGAACATCTCTTGACAATAACCAGAAAGGGTCGTGTTTATTTTTTTTCTTTGTCCCTTTCAGTTTTGTTAACTTCTTATAAAGTTTTATTACTCTGGTTCAGATTTTTTTCCTAAAAACATTTTCCATTCTTCATTCCAGGGATGGAGGAACATTGCCCTTTTTTTTTTTCCTACTTCCACTTTTCATTTTCTCATGTAATAAAGATGTTTATTACTTCACCTTGTCTCAGCACTTTAATATATGTTTGAAATATTGTCTGCACTAGCGTTTTGATATTAAGTGAAAAAAAATCAAAATTTTATAATGAACCTGCTTGTACATTTTAACAAGCATGGAGCCCGAAAGGAAGATATCATCCCAACAAATTCCTCACCTTTACCTGAATATACCACAGTTTTTTCTATTCGTCAGTGAACAGAATACTTCTGAAAGGCCACAATGTTCCATGAACTTGTCTTCATAATTAGTGTTTAAGGCAATAAGAAATTTGCAAACGTTGTTATTTACTTCAATTTCCCTGGTATCTCCATTCCTCCCAAACCCCTCTGTCATTTAAAAACTATTAATAATATCTTATAGATTTACTGTCACGCATTAAAAATAACTGGAAAATTGATTATTATTCAATGAAATTAAAAGAAACCATGTAGAAGTAATTTATAAAACCACATGCATATGAGTATCTCTTGATCAGTTGGATGTGTGAAAATCAGCAAAAGACTTAATTTTGATGTGCCTCTATGAAATTTCAGTGCAGCAAAGCACTCAGTTGAGTGGCTCACATGGGCACCTGACCAGTACGTACCATTGGCTTTAGTACAGCTGCCACAAGTTAAATGTGGCCAGCACCCCTTTAAATGACATAACCAGGTAGTTTCTTCCACAGACCTCCGTTTTTACTGTGTTACATCTGGAACTCCTTTCTGCATTTAAAGGGGAAAAAATCCCCCAACTCCTGAAAATGCCTTTTTTCACATCAGCCTTTCATGTGTTTGCAGTCACAATCCAGAGATGACCATTTGTCAGCCAGTGGCCACTGGATGTCTCCACTGGCCTACGAGAACAGATCAAAGCTCTCCATCAGTGAAAGTTCTTTTAAAAGCCATTTATCTGGTTTATAAGCCATCACTTACACTTTCCAGAGTGCACAGCAGCCACACAGAGTTGCCCCCTCTGGCCCTCAGCACAGGCAGGGGATGGCAGCTTCACGTGGACTGCACTTCTGGTGAGGTTTCTCAGAGCAGCCCCAGTGTTTAGAACAGAATTATGAAGATGTGGCTAGGTAAGTAGAATAAAACCAAATAGCAATTGCTTGAGCTCAAAACTTTTTGTTTCTGTTTATATCCAGCGATAGCTAAAACTGTATCAATAAAACTTTCGTAAGATGATGATATCATAAGATAAACTATTAGGGTTTCATGAAAGATGCCTTTTCTTGCAGTGATATTATACAGAAGTTATTAAAAATAAAATTAAATATTTAGGAAACATATTATTATAGACAAAACTGCAGAGGAAAAATAATACAACTAGTCTAAACAATCTCATTTTCTGGCCAGATTTATATATTTATTTATACTGGCACTAATCAGAGAAGTAAACCTGCTACATGCAGTGCAATTTCTCATGTGGAAAAGTACCAAAACGTGCTCCATCCCCTGAAGTGCTGACCACTTCCTGAGGGACACTGAGAGCTATCATTCCCAACTCCTCTTAGCTTGGGAAGTTCTGGAAGGAACTTGATACTGCTTTCTGTCCCTCTTTACAATTGGAAAGAACTGAATATTTCTGTTTGTCTGTATTAGAATCTTACTGGCCTCTGGAATCTCAGCTTGCATCCAGATCTGTAATTTGAAATGTGGTTTTATCTCCATCAGCACACCAGTAGCCCCAAAAACTTGGAACATCAAATAATGTTAAACTATATAAATCAGTATTTAGGCAACTTTAGTAAATATACCTTCAAATCCTGCCTTCAGACTTTCTACAGCAAGCTTGGTCAGTTTTATTCAAATCAGCTCTACTGCTAGAGGACTTCATGTCTCGCTTCAGAATAATAAGTGCCAAAGGTAGGTGGGAAGAAAGGAGATTCAAGTTTAGGCTTGTGATTCCCCCAGCAGCATTCCAGACAAAAGCTTTCAGTCATCTCTTAAGGAAGCATATTTAAAGTTAAATGTCTTCAAAGTCTCTCTCCTATTAAAACATGAACTCTGCACATGAACACTAAAAACTCCCAAAGTAATGCCTATCATGAAAAAACCATAATACCCAAATCTCTAGCATTTACTAGAACTCCAAACGAGGCTCCACAGAAAGCCTTGCCTCAGGTAAACAGAAGGCACACTCTCCTCCATGCACTCCTCACTGAAATGCACCCTAAGCTTTCTTTAATATAAAGATGAAGAAGGACCAAGCAGCCAAAAGTGACAGCAGGGGAAGGAGGAAACAAAATGCTGCTGCTTCTCAATATCAGCCCCCAGACAAAATGAGCCAGCTCTCACTTTGTTATATGACTGGCAAAAAATCTTTATTTTCTTTCTTAAACAAAACTTGCTCTGAGCTGTACAGTTTGCATTAAAGTCTAAATGCTTTCTGAAGTGACACTTTCCTGAGTTATTTAGCTTGGGGGAAGAAACCTAACATTTTATCTTTAAAAATGAAAATTGTTACATCACTGTTTACAAGAAATGATGACATAATGTTTTTAAAATCATTTCATATAGATATCAACTTTCATTTTACTTTAATTACAGAATTCAGAGACAATAATAATAATGTTTTCAGTTATCTCAATCTGCATTTTTTTAGTTTCTTTAAACAGACTGATTTTGCCAAAATTTCCTAGAGAAATAATCTCGGATGAACTCACAAAAATCCTTGTCATTCCCTGCCTCTTTTTCCTTGCTTTTCCTTGCTTTTTCCTTGTCTCCAGAGGAAGCAGTCACTTAGAAATGCCTCCCCACCCCACCTCCAAAAATCCAGCTCCTGGACTCATTTCATATCCCTCTGATTGATAACCTCATCATTTACAGTCTTCTATGCTGACATGAACACGGCCACTTTGATGAACACAGACTTAAAATCTACTACCTGTGCTTGTATAAACTAAACTATAGTTTTATACTTGTTATTCACAGGATACACATGGGTCAATGTGAAAAGCGAGAAAAGACACTGAGCTCCTTTTCTGAAAGGTTTGTAACTGAAGATTCTTTGCTCTGGAACAACACCAAGGAATTACCACCTGAGGAGCCACAGCAGAAAGAATGAAAGGAGAAACAAGCAGCAGCTAAAAGTCAGCCCCAGACTCACTGTCACTGTCCCTTAGGAAATACTTAGCAGTATGTTCTGACTGAGCCTTATACACTTACAGATTGCCTTAAGACTAAAAAAAAAAATACTACTGTGGGGTGAGGAGTGTTTCTGAAGTAATAAAAAATACTTGTACTCATTTAACTATTAATATAGCTATTATTTGGTCTAAAATGTCCTAACTGTATTTCCATGGCCTCTTGCCACAGTCCTTGAATAGGCAAATAAATTCTTAAGGATTACTTAAAACAGTCTGTGCTTTTATTTACATACTCAAAGATATTTATTTCCTTCACTCTCATAAACATCAGTTTAAAACATGAATGTTCATTAGAGCAATGTTTTCAGTAGGATGCCAGTGACCTGGAGCTCAGTCAGTTAACTTGAAAGCTGCTTCCCTTCTGGTAGCAGATAAAACCCTAAACATTCAGTGTTTCACACTACGTTTCATTTTTAAGACTATTCTTATATAAAAAGCTATAATGATAATTGATGAGACTCCAGATTTCTTAGCAACTTAGCTTCTAATTTTTCTTCTAATTTTCTGGGTTTGCAAACTTTGCATGCCTTGATTGTTAGATGTTAAGATTCCTCCAAAAAACTGAAAGGTACCAACTCAGTGATCTTTTCTCAGGGAAAATCTAACTGGAAGACACTGGGAGGCAGCTATTGCTGCCTGATGCTGGCAGCTGGGCTCCACCAGCTCTGACCACAGCACTTTGAGCCTCCATGCTCCTAGCAACTGCATTTCAGAACAACAAAGCTTAAGTTGTCTTATCTCCCATATCCCTCTCAGCCAAGGGGAAAACAGGTGTCTGGAAAAAGGCTATTTTCATATTTTGAGTTCTGTCCCATGAAACTAGGATCTTCTCTCCTGTACTCATCTTTGGCATCACCCTTCATCCCACTCCTCCAAGCACAGCAGTAGAAACCAGTATAGAGGTGTCAAGATAAAAATCTTGTCAAACCCCTTTAATTTCCTTCCACAAACAGGCTCTGCATGCAGGAGAAGCATAGGCTGTGATTAAGCTTGGCTTTTTGAAGGTGTCTGACACTTCTTCAGTGAAAAATGACATCTGGAAGTTACTATAAGGGATGTGTAAAGTTGTTTTGAAAACTAATTACTAATTACTACTCAGTAATGCACTGGCTGGGTTTTGGCACCTACGGAGTAAGAATCTGCAAGATATTTCCCAAATACAGCTCCAGCTTATGTATTCATGCATGAGGTAGATTATGTGATAGCAAGAGAGATTCACAGGTAACACCACGCTGGGAAAAGCAGAAATACTGGAGGGAAGGATTAGAGCTCAAAAAATATGCTGACAGCTTGGGGAAGGGTCTGAAAAGGCAGAATGAAATATAATAGGGATTGGTATGATATTCTACACTTGTGACAGAACAACCACCTGCACAAACACAGACTGAAGAACTAATGGAGAAGCGGTAATTATACAAGGAATCTGGAGAAGTGACAGTGGGTGTCATTTAATGTGAGGCACTGAAGGTGTGAACTTAAGAAAAGAAAAGCAAACACTGTTGGGGTCAGAATAAACCAGAAGGCAATGTGCAAACCACAGCAGAGACCAACATTCAGTGCAGCACTGTCCACTTCTGATGGACCATGTGAAGACAATCCAGAGGAGAAAGTAAGCAACCAGCACTCTAGTAAACATAGCTAAAGAGGGAAGATTCAAATAATAGTGGTGTTTTGAAAAAGCAGAAGGAATGACAGTCTCTAGGTAGAGATAAAATACAAAAGGGAATAGAAATCTTCCTATGTGTGCTATGAACCAGACAGGAGGCAATGGGCCAAAGCATGGAAATCTATATTACACTTCACAAAAGCCTTCCACTGGAAGGAAGAACTAAGCACCATTTGCTTACAGAGACTGCAGAATCTCCACCACTGAAGACTGGCCCTGGACAAACTGAACAAGCACAAACTGTGCTCTTCTAAAGGGTTCCACTTCCTAACCTTAGAGAGCACACAAGCCTTCCTATGTTTATTTATTGACCTATTTCTCCTTCCATAGTGCCTACTTGTAATAGACACAGCAGTTGCTTTTGTTCAAAATATATTTGCTGTCATGTAGTGACTGTTCAGATGCTGTTGTTCCCCATCAAGGAAACTGTTACCATTCATACAAACTCCTTCTGCATGAATAAAGCTCTCTCTGCAGCTTTTCCCCAAAGAAATGTCAATGCTCAAGTGCAGTCCTAGATACACAGATGTTCAGAGTTCAAAATTACAAATAAGGAAGATTTTCTTGCACCTGTCTGGACTGTGTCCCAGAGAATTGCACCAAGGAACATAAAGTCTTAATTGTAGAAGTATTTCCAATAGGTTAGTTTTTTCCTCTGGAAAGCAGTAAATTGTGAAATTTCAGAGTCTTGCAAATTCTACCTTTCATTCTGAACTGCAGAAAGCAAAATAAAAATACATCATTTTCTGTCCCCAAAGTTATACATGGAAAGTATCTACAGCCTGATCAATGTACAGCTGTGTGTCCAACACAGTAGAAGTAATGTAACACTTTAAAATCTTTGTAAAAATGCTATCACCTGTTATCTTAAATATTACACCAAAAGCAACCCACAGAGTAACTGCTACCTCAAATGCCTAGGTAACATCAAACTCATATATCTGGGTTTCAGGCTGTTGGTTTAAAGGTTTCTGTAATGACATATGCTGCAACTGCTTCAAATTATCTCACATACCCTGAAACACCTTAATTTCTACAAACCTAAGATTTGCCCCTTGAACCACATCACTATAAAGGTCTTAATAGGATGCTGGAGGTCAAACCATGAATTTCTAATAATGAAAATATCAGGATGATCACATAGTAGTTAAGTAGAGCCTTAAAAACTAGAAACTCCTTCTACCATCAAAAGGGAGCAATGCGGAGCACATTTGTCTAATGCTTCCCTTTTTCCTTTCCATACCACAGTAACCAACAGTTACCTCTGTGTGAAAGTATCAGAACCATTCCAAAGACCTGAAACAATAAAGTTTCTCAATTTTCTTAAAATTAACTTTAAATTTATAATCACCTTACAACGATAGGGTGAGGCAGATTAGCCTATAGCTTTGTGTCCATGCAACCAGGCTACTCCACACAAAACAATTCAGAATTTTAGTGGAGACTGGGACATAGCAAAAAAGTTTCCAAACCCTCAAGAAAGCTAAATTAATAAACCATGTCCAGCCTAGTTACATTCATTCTTCCCAAAGCAATTAGGGGGGAGAGGGAATGAATGTTTAATTGTGCGGGTGATTTTTAAATGTCTGTATCAATTAATGCTTGCTAGCATAGCACAGAAAGAGGGACACACATCACTACAGCTCCCTTAAAATTTGCTAAAGCTCTTCTCCCTGCCCCTATCTCAAGCTGGACTCAGTGCAACACAGTAATGCAGAAATCCTTTCAAGTCTGGCAGCAAGACTGCAGCCAAATATGTAAGCTATTCACAAATATTATCCAAAAACAGAGGGCAAGCACAGTTTGTGATTTAGGGTTCACCTGGTACAGACCTTTCAGAGGAAGAAACTGGGCTGGAACAGCAGAGGTAGCCTTATTAACCACAGAATCTGAGGGGCAAAGAGGGAAAACTCCAGCAAAACACCGTTGTGAAAAATAATGGATCACACTCACAGACTTTAAATATAAATGACCTCTCTTTTAGCCAAAAAGCAGCTGTACAAAAGCTGATGTTAACGATTATCCATTTTCCATTGAAGCCATTCTGTACTGGCTCAAACACTATAAAACTATATATGCACACATCAGCCTTCAGCAGCTCACCCTCCCCCATTCTGAAATACTGCCTGCTTCTCTGGTGAAAATAAGCTGGTTAAGTCCTGCAAGCAGCCTAGTCAATATGATGCCCAATCCATAGTGCATAATCATGGATTTGGGGGGAAAAATCCACTTCTTTTAACAAGAAACAGAAGAAGGTTTTGCACTGTGATTCAATACCCAGACTTGTAAAAGCAATTAAATATCCATCCTCACTCAATACTCTCTTTTATTTGGCATTTTCCTAAACTCCAAGATGCTTGGCAGGGAAACAGGAGCATAGACATGAACTGGCACTGCCCTGTCCCTGCAAGGGAACAGCCTCATTGTACTAGTGCAACCCCTGTACCTTTAAAAGAACACAGAGGAGAGTCAGAGGAAAACACAGGAGATCTCAAGCTGCATTAACTGCTATTCTTCTGGAATTAATAATTATGAAACAAGAGATGTTGCCAAGCAAATGACCTATTCAGACAGATTCTGAGAAGGAGATTACTGATGAAATAAATATTTTGAATTTTGTGGCTCTCTAACAGCCCACTGAACTTCTGTTACAATACAGCCAAGGACACTGACCCTATCAAGTATTTTACTAAATAAACCTTGCATACGCTAACACTTCAGCTATTCTAAGTTTATTGCCTGTATATTGACCAGCTTACACAAGACACAAATATGGAACAAAATTATGTATTAAATTAACAGCATACTCTTGAGAACTCCAGTGAAGATGCAAGAGAATTCAAAACATATGGAGGTATTTTCCTATGAACTATATTAAATAGGAAGATGTATTAGTTGCAACTGGGAATTACTGTAGACAGATATCAGCCACAGACATAGTGCAGCTCATGATGTTTAACATTAGAACATCTCCAGTGCACATGAGGGCCTGATCCAAAAATTTGCACTGCCTTGGGGTGCACAGATGCATCAAGAAAACTGTTTCTGTTCCTTTTTTCCTGACTGGAACACTTTCCAAGATTTAAGTTATGCCACTAAGTAAATAATGTAAAGTAGCACAGCTTGTTACATGGGATGGACAACCAGCAATACACAGCCCTGGTGCTCTAGCAAGTATTTCTTACACCACATCAGTCCTCTCAACAGTCAGTTTCAGTTTAGACTCCAATTCTTTCTCTCAATACTTCTGCAGCACAGAAGACTCTTACCTCAGCTGTCTCTCCATTTCCAAAAAACAGACTATATACTAACAAGATAGTTCACAGCAACTAAGGTCAATCATGTTGGTTTTAAAAGACATGATAGAAATGCAGATGGAAGGACCTACAGACAAACACATCTGTATAAACTTCAGAAAAAAACAGATGCAAATATGTAGACATTAAATTGCATTTTACAATACATATAGTTATTTAAACTGCTTTATCTTCTAAATATTTTCCAAGTCTCTTGCGTGTCCAGTCTGTAATTGGACCAAATAAACCAAACAAAGAATTTGGTCAAATCTTTTACTGATGCTTGATGTCCATTTCCATTTGCAAAGACCTCTATGAGCACAAGGCCATGATTCCATTCTGCAACAGGCAGCAAATACAGCCACAGAAAATGCCCCAAGAATCTCTTCAACGTTGGCTGTGAGTCCCTCAAAAGACAATAAGGATGGCTCATGGCAATGAGATGTGAATTAAGTGTATTTCAACTGAGCTAAGCATGTTGGAAGACAACTGGAGTCAGAAAGCAAGTCTTGATCTAGTATTTTATTTCCACTGCAAGACAATCCCTTCGATGAGAGTGGTGATTGTGGATGGAGTGCTGATGGTATTAACGTGTGGCTTGGCACAACACAGCAGGACTAGGAATGGGAAGGATGCCTGCTGGTTATGTATGATTCAATATGCTTGGTTTAGATCAACTAGCTAACAGCAAAGATGAGCAATTAACTGTATTTTTCTTCTATATTTCCACTGAAAGCTGTCGAGCTGGTTTCAGAGAAATTCCCAAAATGCTTACAGCATTGGTAAGATAGAAGTTTTTCTCATTAGTTTTTCAACTGAAAACTCATTTAGGGCTGTAAGAATGAAATTAATCACAACATTTAGTTTCTCCTTTTATGGCTTCGGGGATGATGGATAGAATAAACAGCGTTTTAGGCAAAATGCTTCATATTAGATCCTGCCATAGCTAAGACTTGCTTTATTGCATTGGACAAAATAGTAACCAGACATGTTCTATAAATTACAAACCACAAAATCAGGATAAAACTTCCTTTTTTCCAGAAGTACCCCCATAATTTCTGTGATGCTCACAAAGTACTGTGACAAGAGCCAAATGAGAACCCAGGCAGATGGAGTCTCCTGCTCCCTAACATTGATTAGCATCGTATCCAACAACGTATCACTGTGATTAATCACAGCAGATTTATGCTCAGAGTCAAATAGCATTCAGATTGAGAATGCACAACAAAAACTGGCATCTGGGTCTTCTTCCTTCTTAAAAGCAAGAATTCCTGACAAGGAGCACTGCACACATATCTCCATCTTCATGCAGCAGACACAGCATTAATTCTATCTGCAGCTGTTTCAGGCAAGAAAAGCAAACCCCATCATTTGGATATTACTGCAAGTATAATCTGACTTCATTTTAAACTGGATTTTATCCAGTATTCCTGTAATAACCCCAAGGAGACTTGATCCACTGATGACTTCTAAACTGATTTTCGTAGAACAGATCCAACATACTTCAAATATCTTCTTTAATTTCTCAGTGACTAATGTACGTTGTTTCCATCAACATCATGTTTTAATCTAGTAAAGAAAGCCAAAGCTTTTAATTTAGAAAGTTCACCTTCTTCCTGTATATGCTGCATCTTCTCTGTGTTCCCAGCTCCCACCCCAAATGAAAACAGAACTTGAGGCACAGAAGGGCTAAATGTGTAGACCCAGCCAACCATAAGAACTTTCCATTTGGCCAAATGCAGATTTATGCAGCAAAAGCTGCTGTCCCCCAAATAAGACCTTTGACATTTTTAAGTTAAACTTTCCAACTTTGCTATTATCACTTGAGAAAGTTTAATTTTTTTTTTAAATGAGGATGCTGCAAATATGCTGAGAAATCACTGAAAACAATTTTCTACATAACTGTCACTGATTTTAACAGGAGCTACTCAAATGTCATTGTGGTGGATAATCACCTCAGCAAACCAAAATGCATACATTAAAACAAACATGCTGGTTTGGACCTACTCAGATTCATCTACACTTGAAGTATTTAAATATTGCTTTGTTGAATAGTAGCTAATGACCCTGCACAATACCTGAAAGAATTTGATATTTTTTCATGTTCCTTTTGCTCATGCTTTCCCTGTGCTCCTGCTCTGGAATGGGAACCCTGTCCCTAGGTATATCCCCTTGCACTGCCAAGACAGTTCATTGAGCCACCACCCTTCACAAACAAATCCCTTGGTTCTGCTCCTGAAACCTGATCTAAACCTTCCTGCTTCCTACAGAGGATGCAAAGGAGGCTGTGGTTCAGCACAGCTGCCTCCTCCTCTGTGCAACAGGAAAGGCACAGACAGACCACGGGCCACTCACCCCACCCCATTCCCAAAGGTGAGCAGCAGTAGCCAAAGGAACTCTGTAATTCCAGTTTCTGCCAGTCAGGAAACTAACTAACTAACTAAATAAATAAATAAATAAATACAGCAGAATGATCTTACTGAAAACCCTCCAAATTTTAGTAGAGCAATAATCTCTTAATATTGTTTGAACACAAACCAGAGATTGAGTGTTCTGCAATAAAATCTCTGTCAATGACGCTAACAAAAATATTAAATTTCAGCAATATGCTGACTTTTAAAAATGGACATCTGTTTGTATTTAGGTTCTTCATGTGACTATATTCAACAACAACAAAAGGATGAGAGCATTCCTTTCTCCAAAACTGGTAGGTGACTATCAAGCTGATTAAATTGAGAAATTAGCATTGGAGGCAATCAAATCTGGCAAATCAATCACATAGTCCTTGTTCAGGGGAGAGACCCCTAATGAAATCAAAGGGAAAAACCTGACAAGTGATTGAAACCATTTGAGGTAAGGATTGCTGGATTTGGCACAGGATCTGCAAGAGTTCCTGGACTGTTCTCAATGCCTCTCCATCCTCATCTTCACACACCTGCCTGGTCCCGGCCCTTCACCAAGGAGACCATGTCCCATTGCAGCTTTGAAGCATGGAAAAGCAGAACCTTGTTGGAACTGAAAAGTCTCATTTCACAGACTTCCACGTGGCTGGCAGGAAATTCAAGCCCCAAGGATGAAAGCAGTGAAGAAGCTCTCTGTGCTCTCCTCCACCACAGCCCGAGGAGCACCAGCAGCTGACACCAAACCTCCATCCCTGGCACTGCCACTCCGCTGGCACGGGAGCTACAGCCAGACACAACCAGAGCAGCTGGGCAACACCCACAGCACCTGTCCTCTGCAGGGTATTCCACTGCTTGGAATTCTGAGCAGCCCATTCTCAGTGAGCCTCACACCATAGACAGCCAGAGTTCTCCAGCAGGATTTCTGCACTCCAGCCACAATTACCACAGTCCTGTTGCCGAGTCATTGCCAACCATCTGGACATCCATAGCTGGCAAAGAAAACTAGAAAGCCTCAACCTTGGGATGCTGGGATGTCACTGTTCCTACCCAGTTCAGCAGGTGACTGTATTCTTTTGTTCTAATGGGAAATTTCAAAGTAACATTGGACGTCATTAGGAACAGACAGGGCCAGTTTCCAGCACAGCTCCAGCTCACACACAGAGCTGTTACAAGGAGAGCCTGAACCAGGAAACGAGCAGGAGATGTGGATGGACACAGAGCTTTAGGTCTGCCTGGCAATAAATGCAGTGTAAACATTGCCTGTTATTCCCATTAAGAAATGGGTATTCGCTTCTGTATAGCTACTGACCTCATCTGTCACACTTATTTTGTGGAGATAAATACAGAACAATAAAGTTTCACAATAATCTATTATTATATTAGAATTGTATGTTTTCACAACTATCAATACAACAATTCTTGGGAAAAAAAACTAAATTAACACAGAAAATTTGGTCTGAGTTACTCAAATAAACTACTTCTGGAAATAACTAATATTTTAATCCACTCGAAATTTCAGGAAATTGAGAAAACCACAATGAGATCCAATTTTTTTTTTTTGCTGTGTTATGCAAGTATCTGAAGATTTGAAGTGTTTGAACAAAGAAACTGCTTCCACAATTTCAAAGCAAGAGATATATGTAAATTAGACTACAATTCATAATCAACACTCTATATTAAATATATATCAGAGGATAAAAGGAAATTGTAATGATGCAAAACTAGGTACTTTTACTGTAATTTTTCATTCATTCCTTTCCTAGATTACCGTTTGAATAAGCTACATATAATCAAACTCCACAGAAATCTGTTCATACAATATGCCTCTTTAAACCATATTTTCTTGCAGAAGTGAAAAGTCAAATACCATTGGATTCCTTGGTTATATATGTATTAGGAGTGCACATTTTCAGTTAACTGAGTAATGCCCACTAATAACATGCTTTTTAAGCCGAGCTAGAATGCACTGTACTGCCACTTAGGTAATATCACCAACACTTCAATAATCCTATTTTCTGGGATTTATGTTAATGATCTGTCAGATTTTGCTGCTGGCTGGCAGACACTGTACAAAGTTAAGCATATACACCCACACAAATGAACCACCAGCTCTCCCAACCTGTATCCTGTACAGGACCACAGCCTCATACAATTCTCTCTCTTGAAGATGAACAAATCTGAGCACCATAAAAAAATAATCTTCCACCATCATATGAAAAAAGGTAGAATGACAAAATTCCCACTGACTACCATGAAGTCAGTAGTAGGACCAACTGTGCTGGTGTTTTGCAACCCATGACTCCTATTATTGCATTTACTGAAGTTCAGAAAGTCTGCAGATCAAAAAAGTATTTCCAGTCAGTCAGTCAGCCAGCAAGCCTGTGGATATTTTCTGAGACATTTGACAATATGGGTGAGTCCCAGTTTGGGAGTTCTGGTTTTTAATGGTAGCCTGTAGACCTCACATCTAGTTCCTGGGAGCAGTCAGCATAAAATCCTGAAGTAAATACCACTGATTTATTTGCTGCTACATTTTCAGACTTTGATTCTGGAATTGTATTTATGACTACATATTACTAGAACATTAACAGTCCCTCATTTATTCGGAATATTTACCTCACTAAAGAGGAGTACAGAGAGGGGCAATAAGAAACATTTGAGTGGCACTTGGTTTTGTTGTTGGGATGCTGAAAGGTTCAGCTTTATTCTCTTTTCTTTTTGGTAGATTACTGTAGAAATTGAAGAGGAGTGCTCACAAGTGTCTGAGCTTGCTTTTTGCCTACTTCCATTTGCTGAAGCTCACAGAGATCAAGTTGATTGTCCAAGGTCCCTCAGAAGCAAATGGCCCCAATAAGGATGACAGCTCCGACTCCACTCTTTCCTGTTCCTGCAGTTCTTCATGCTGAATCACATGGCAAAGTTAGATCTTCTTCCCCAAAATCTTGCTCAACTTCTCCCCATTCTTCTGTTTTACATCACTTCATTGCTCTTCTAGAGCTTGCAAACAATATGTGACTCAGTGACTTTTTTTCTTCTATTGTATTTCTCAATTAGAAGAATTACTACATAATTAAACCACATTTTTGAGTATTTATGTAGTTTCTTTTCTTTAAGAGCTGTCCCTTTGCAACAGCCTTTGAAATTCTGTGGATGAACCACTTTTCTCTACCAGTCAATTTCTTTTGGAAAACACAAATTTTTCCTGCACTGAATTTATTTTGTTTCTGTATTTGTGACTAGTTTAACCTGGACTTCATGATCTTAAGGATCTTTTTCAGCCTAAATGATTCTGCAATTGTAGAAGACTTGGTTTGGATTAGCAACCAATTTCTACACCGAAAAAACCAGAAGCTCTAAACTGTGCTTAAAATTTACCTGTTTTATCTGGCCTTTGGAAAGACATCTACATTGAAAGACTTCAAGCACCCAGGGACAAGATCAGCATCCCACAAAATGTTTACTGCTCACAGCTCACATTCTTAGACTCTGAGCCCATCATCACTTGTATGTAGGTCACTGGTTTCACAGAAATTTCCACTCTTCTCTATGAACTGATTCCTTCAAAGAAGGGTGCACATGGGAATGGGTGCACATGGACATGTGCAGGACCCAACAATAAACTGAAGGCAGCAGAGAGCAAACCTCACAGGCAGACAACAACTTAGCATAAATATACAACAGTTTTAGAAATAAATGAATCCTGACCTGGCCTGTATACGTGGGTAATCTAGCAATTCAGAAAGCACTTCCAGCCCACTCGAAATGTTTCCAAATTCAGAATAAGTGAGACAACTCTTGGAAGAAGCAGCAAGAAGCAATTCACATCTTTCTATGAGGTAAACTCGTCATTTCAACTGGTGATTTATTAGAAGTATTAAAGGCAAGCTATAAAAATCTCCACTCTCTGGATCTAAAACAAGATCATGTTCAGCAGATATTCCACATGCTCAAGAACTTAAATTTGTATAACCATCTATATATTACCAGAATTCCTGATAATTGTAACCATATCAACATGAAACGAAGGGTTAAAAAGATCCAACAGGACAGCATATACATACAGCATTACCTTTTTCTTTTTTTTTACTCTTGGGAAACAAAAAAATACCACGCTCTCCATCCTTCAAGATAGATAGCTCATATTTCTCTTACATTCAAAAGAACAGACAAGACTTTCCCTGTCTTAAGAACCAAAGGAAATAATTATATGTATGTTGGAGATCCTTAGTGGTGCTTCACAAAACTACTTTGAGAAATCACAGCTGCACTGCTCAGCTCCCATTTCCCAAGGCTTCCCAGCCTGAAGACAGAATGAGGGATAAAACATAATGAAATACAGAGCTTGATGCAGTTCATGCAGAACCTACACCCAGCATCCTCCCACAAGGACTAGCTCAGGTCCTCAGGGGAGGCAGGACATTTCCTTCTCCCTAAAGCCTCTCTGGTTTAATTCCACAGGGATGCAATCCAAGTGTCTGCGTAAACTGTACTGCAGCACTGGCATGGTGAGCTGACCATGTGCCTCCCTCTGCTTTCACCAGTCAGTTTTCTGAAGTCAAGGCAACTTTTTGCAAAGCATATCTTTGAGATACATCTGTGTTCTGCATACAAGGTATCTGTGAAAAGAATGATCACCTTCCTCTGCTCCCTCGTCCCCCCATGCTTGGCTCCTCTTTTTTTCTGCAGGGCCTTACCAGAAGCTGACCTACCAGCCCAACCGTGCCGCTGCAAGGTCCAGGAACACATTTCATTCCCTTTTTCCCATGAATTCCAAGGTATGATATAAGAAAGCACAGCCCTACAAGCCTACATCTGTGGGCAGTAGCACATGCTGCCCTCCTAAGGAAAAAGGCAGAGGGATCCATTATCAAGACATGACTGGGAGGGAACCAAATGATTCCTACCTAAGGAGCAGTGAACCTACAGGGAGCCTCTTGATTCCTTTGGTAGACCACAGAGTAAGTCTCATGTTCAAGTAATAAATTAAGCTCTGCAGAAGAGGGGTTGCTTCAGACTCTGGGCGTGGTGTCAACTCCTCCTGGGTTAGGGAGAAGGGCCAACAGTCTCCGCCAGTCTCAGAAACCAGGAGTGCTAAATACTTTGATTTAAAAACACTAATAATGAAACATATAAACCTTTTGAAACAAAAGCTCCAGGTCTTACTTGCTGACACAACACAGTTTCTTCCAAATGCTTGAAACAGTTACCAATGCTCTTTGGAATTAACCCACTTATTTAAAAACAATAAATAAAAATTCTGATTTTATAACTTCTAATGATAAGTTCCCTATGCTTATGTGGTACATCACTGCTTTCATTAATACATAGATTTTGTTAAACAGCCGAAGAGCAGATTTTCACCCTTAATACTAAGAGAAAATTATAAACTCCAGTCTATAAAATGCTAATGAAATAATCAACTCGACATGGAAAATACTAAGCATTCCAGTGACAAGGTAGGAATTTTCTATAAAACGCCATATTCACTTCGAAAAGTTTTAACACCTGAAATCTGGGGATGCCAAAAACAATCTCCAGAGTCTTCTTTTTTCTGAAGTATCTCTCTCCTGCAAATGACACCTTAACCCAGCAGTGCTGTAAGAATGCCAGGGAGCCCATGTCCCTCAGTAAGCAGCAGAGCACGGATGGCACCAGGCTGAGGTGACACAGAGGCGGCCCCAAAGCCCCAGCTGCCAGCAGGGCCAGAGCTCACCCCGCTCCCCAGAGCACAGAGCCTGCTCAGGCAGAATAATCAAGTTATTTTATGTCAACAATGTGACTCTGTAAGACTCTCACAGAGCAAGGAATTTCCACTGGCAAGTGTGTGCAGAGAGACCTTCCCTGTTCCACTGAAGCCACACGAACTCAGACAATCTGTATACGTGTGCAACTTGCACACCACCCGTGTTTGGTTTATTAATACATTGTGACACCAGCCACAACTCTGGACAGCACATAACCACATGCCAGATTACTCTGTAGTTATTACTATTACATACTTATTTACATTTAAATAGCTGCTTTAATTTCTGAGTTGGGATAAGGGTTTAATCCAGGGCATTTGTAATGACCAATTTCATTCTATACAATAGCAAATGATGCTTTTTAGATGTGAAACACTACCCAAATACTGCTGTGCCAAACAAGCTAAAAAGTCTCTGGAGAAAGAACAATGATAATTGTTATCTTGCTATTCTCTATCATGTGAATTAAGCTTTTTTACATTTGGTGCTTTGTGTTGATGAGTTTAAGTTCCAAAAGCATGACAATAGGCACAAGTCCAATCTGAATAGTAAAGGGTTTTGTTACTGATTTTTCGATTTTTTATCTTTTTAAGAGTCTGATCCTGATCCTATTTCATTCTGTATTATGAATTTTACACTTCAATGGAAGCAGTTGGATCCTAAGTGAGTTTATACAGGAAACAGAAGATCCTTTTATGACTGAAAAATGTGTATAACAATGTATACATTGTAAAAATGTGTAACACCTAGCAAATACTATGGGGTTGTATGGGGCCTAGAATGAGATATTAGCCCATTTCCAGCTGACTGAAAGAGTAGCAAAGTGTTTCTGGTTCCTTCGTTTTCTAGCAAATAGGGAGAGTTTTCAAGTGTTTTGGGACATACTGTCAGAGGTTTTCACACCTGTGTGATTGGTTGGGGATGGCCCCTGCTTTGCACAGCTTCTTTCAGTTTGGGCCAGGGGAAAGATGAGGAATCTCGTGCTGAACTAAGCAGCCTTCTCAGCCCTCACCTGCAGGGTGGCCCACAATGGAAACATGCCCTGGTTAAGGACTCACCACAGCTAGGGCAGATTCTAACTCAATTAGGTCCTTACTGCTGGAAGACCTTTCCTCCAGCGTGTCTGACAACTGACTGCTCCTGCATTAACCTTTTGCATATAAGAAAGTTTCAGGAGTAGCCCTTGACAAAGATGAATGAAAGCTTTGCTACTGGATTCAAGGCTGTACGAAACTATTTCGGTTTCAGGTTTTGGAAGAAGGACAAATCTCATTTTACACTAATTAAATAGACTGTCACATGGGACCACATCTAAAACCTCCAGCTGTCATATCTGAATGATTCCAGTAAGCATTACAAGCTCACCTTCTGCCTTTTGGTTTTGAACATCCACGTCCATTCCATCTAAAATTACTGTGGGTGCTAAAAAGCCACATAAATCTACAGTAAATCTAAAGGAAAATTTTCCGGATGTCCCTGAGACTGGAAACACCAACTTTCTCATATGCTGCCTTTGGGAACTGCACAATTACATCAACTGACATCCCTAAGTTCTCTCTTTAAAACATACTGAGGCTTTGAATGGGCAGTTTGGAGCCCCACTGGACCTCTGAATGCCTGGGCAATAGTTTTAAAATACACAATTTGCCCAATGGAGTTGTTAAGGTGTATAATGGTAATACATATTTGCTACTCAGGCATGCACCACTAAAAAGTTTGTAATGAAAACATCTTTAATAAGTAATTTTGTTGTTAGGGTACAGGAGCCACTTCTCAAGCACTCAGTTACATCAGCTTTATTTGCAAAGTATCAGCCTGAAGAGTTTACCCACCTCTCTTGTCCAAAATAAGCTATGGTTTTGATTCTAGAGTATGAAACGGATCTGTTACTACATGGATCTGTTATTTTGGAACCCAAATGGACATGGTCTTGGGTAGATCTGTTGAAGTTGACCCCAAATGAGCTGTGGAGTTGATCCAGACAATCTCCAGAGGTCCCTTCTGATGTCAGCTGTTCTGTGACTTTGTTTTCTCTCAGATTCTCTCTAATGAGCAGGAGAAGCTTACTCTTTGTATCCAAAAACCACCACCTTGCCAAAACCCCTCATGTATATTGTACTTCAGCATAAATACACATAACAATTACATTTTCATACCACAGGATCTCAGTAATTTGTGATTCCATGCAATGTACCACAGAATACCAAACAACAAAACAGTTGAACTTCCGTTTTTAGTTTAAGTGCCTCAAATTAGGCAATAAAATTAATTCCAACATTTCTGAAACCACACAAGACTGACTGATGGAACTTTATTCACAGTTCATCCAGACAGTAAGTCAGAAACATTTCTGCTGGGTATCATGTATGTTCTAACTCCTATGGATTTTATCACCAATGCTTTTCTGTACCAAAACCAGCCAGCCCTGCTTTCCCAGCTGTTTGGACTTGATCTTAAAAATCACAATATTTGGTATTTTTCTTTAAACTACAGACAAAAACAGGACAACTCTAGGTCCAATTTTTAAAGACTTCCTGATTTTCACATGTACAATGTTTTTAAAAAGTAACTCCATTAAAGGACAAGATTTAGTAAGTGAACAAAAATCCCTCCCCAAGATACAATCTCTGAGGCTTCACCATTTCAGCTCAGTGTTCATGTTTTTCAAAGCTTTAGTCTGACTATGTGTAAGACATCTAACTACATGGTAGAAGGTGCTGTAAAAGAAGCCTGAAGAAAAAAATTGTCCCTGGAAGAAGGAAAGAAACATAGTTTTTGTTCTGACAAGAAATTCTCTCCTTTTCTTTGTTGTGGTACACAGAGCAGGATCTACAGGACATGTATAGACACATACCCTAAATACTTGGCATGCCTTCCCCACCCTTACAGCAGGAAGGCACCTCTCCAACTCATGAGCTCATGCAAAGCCACACAGCTCTAATTCCTAATGCACTCTGGATAAGGAGCAGAGCACAGCTCAGGATGCTGAATTTCCCTTTGTGCTCTGCACACCCACACATCCAGGCTGTGCCCCAGAGGGGCTCACACAGACACATCTCCACCCTGTTCCTGAAACTTTCTACCCAGCAGTTCACCTAAGATTATTTCCATGGATTCTTATTAATTGTATTCAATTTATAAGTTCAGCTTGTCAATTAAAAAATTACTTTATGTGTGTTACTTTTTTGAATTGCTGAGTGTCTGTTCATCCCTAGAAACATACGAGGACTTGCAGGCAGCAAGTCTGATATCTCTTCCTGTTTTCTTCTATCAAGAGACAAAGGTCATGGTCTGTCAACTGTTTTTTCTTTTTAAAAAAACCTGATTTTCCATTTATGTTTCTAAGGAGATAATAGGATGTCTGAAGTTTGGGAAGGTCACCACACTGCAGAATAGTTTCCTATGTTATGCACTGATTAAAGACACAGACTGTGTTACATGACCTGAGGCCAAACCCAGTAAGGTACAAGTAATGCAATTACTGCTTTTACTGAAGTCTCACTATGTGGGATGTAAGTGCAGGGGCCTCTTGGGAGGCAGATTTCCACAAAAAAGATTACCATGAATAATCCTAGAAACAAGGTCTTTTAGGAAACAACATATTACTTATTCGTCCTCATGCCAACTCTGTCTCAAAAACTAACAAGAGGCAATAGTCTCAGAAGCAATGGGCCTGACTGCAATTCACAGAAAAAGAAACACAGAAAATGAGTTCACAGCCAAACATGAACATTAATAAAGTATCCCTCTGATAATAGCAGGACATGCCTATAATACCCATGTTTTCACAACCACTTGAATCTTATCTCAAGAGATCCTATATCCCAGGCAGTAGAAAAGAACAAATCCAAGTTTCAAAAGGATTTAACAACAGAGTCTTTTCTTCTTTGAAAACTTAACACCTGCTCTCCAATCTGTATTTGTAATTCAGGCCCCTGTCCTGCTCTAACAGAGAGCAGAGGGATTGCCTCCGGCATGTACAAGAATATCAATCTTGCTAATATGATTAGAAGCAGCTGTGAAGACAAATGTATACAGATTTTAAGCTGTCTGTGGTGTAGGTGCATATACCAGTTGCCAACATACACAAATCCTCAGGCCATCGTATTTTCCCTGCAGTTGATGCCCATGCTAAGTAGATCTAGAACATGTGCTGCTTTCACTTGCCCTTCCAAATTCAATATCCAGCACTAACTGTGACCAATAGCCAATATAAACAGGGGGTCTGATCAGCAAAATTTCCACTTTCATGTGAATGCAATAAATATTTCAATAAGCAATTAAGCAATATGTATTTATTGAAATCTCAGGCTAAATTATTGCAAATTGCAATAATTTAGTGAATAATTCAATAATTTAAATGCTGCACTAAACACCTTAATATGTATTGCAGTGCAGTTTCATAAATATTTTATATTTATTATTTTATATTTTATAAATCATAAACTGACCAACATCTAGAATATATTATATGTGCTATACAAACATGCAGCACCTCCTTCATATACAAACACTACACAAACTTGCATATACATAATTCCTCAATTAAATGGTGGGGAGAGATTTATCAGTGTATAAATAAGACTAATTGCTTCAGTTTAGACACATGGTTTTAAAATCTGTTTGTGCACATTTCAGTGAACTAAAATGAAATTTTCAGTTCTGCCTACTGGTAACTGTTTGTCTCTTTGTGAACACTCCTGTCATGAAAATGAATCTCAAATAAAAAGATTTATTAAAGGCACTCTTCATCAGAATTAATATCAACATGTAAGAATAAAAGTAAAAATTAATTTGTGCAAACAGTTTTCTCTGCATGCATTAGGCAGCATCCATAGAACTTGACAAATCAGATAGCCTGATTTTGAATTTCAGAATATTTTTTAAGGCTTTGACCATATTCTTTGCTATGATCTGAATTTTGCAGGTCTTTAACATTAGCGCATCACTCCTATTATTTCATTTGGAATGCAACATGTGCTGTCCTCAAGTACTGAAGTAATTTTTGTGACAGTAGCAGCAAAAATACAGAATTACTGCTACTATTGTATAAGTCAGAGCTGACTTCACAGAACAGTGCATATCAGAAAAAGGGCCAAAAGCAATCCTGTATTAAAAGATCATTCCTATGCCCAAAATTTCCTGAAGAATAATGCTCAGTGTGAGCTGGAGATTCAGCTCTTGCTCTGGGCTATGCAGAGAGGGCAGGCATGGTTTCAGGGACAGCACCAGGATCCCATTTCCTCTGTCCCAGCCCGGCAGGGCTGATGCCAAGCGTGTTTACTGATGAACTCCCCATGCTCTGCAGCAGGCAGCACATGAACAAGATTCTCAACCTAAACACAACCCACTAATACTTTATACAGCTGGGGCTTGCTCTCCTTACAGAATGCACTAAGAAATGTTATGTTCTGCTGTAATTGTAAACCAGGTAATGGTGAAATGCTCTCAGGCTGGGCTCTACAAACATGCAGGAAGCTGAGCCTGCCCAACTTACCAGTGGGAATGAGCAACACATTGCACATCAGCTCCAGGACGTGCCTTTGGAGCCTCTGGATTTGAAAAGGGAGGACTAAGGGATTGTTCATATAAAAGAAGGATAAATCAGAGAGAAAGGGGAGGGAAGAAATTCAATATACCAAGCAAAAAGTAATCCTTGTTGCTCTGCAGTATCAGATCTAACCATGGTGCTAGAAAACCAACACTTATCAAAAAAAAAAACCAAAAACTTATAAACAGTCACTGTTTATAAGTGACTTTTAGAGAAAGCCAGATTTTTATTTTAAGTCTCAGACTCAGTTATTCTTTTCATAAATGATGAAAGAAATAACTAGACTTTCCTTCCAATTATTTTTAAGCTAAGCATATATGGTATAAGTGACAGTCAGGCATAAACATCTGAAAACACTGTAACTATCCAATAAAGGATTAAGAATGCTTAGTAAAGCTGATATGGGTTTTGGATTAAGATCAAAATAAAACCCTCAAAACCAAGCCCAGAACCTAACTAATTAAAGTAAAAAGCAAACACTTGACAGCAAGATTGTTAAATAATTGAAAACCCTCTCAAGTAGAATTAAGACCATTTAAACTCAGATAACCAAGTTCTAAATACATAATGAAACTAAGGACAGACAAATTAGGCTAATCAGCACGTCTTTTTTTCCTCTTTTCCCTACTAATGTTCTGTATGTTGAGTGAGATAGAATCAATGGATTTTTATTCCATGTGTTTGGCTGCTGAGACCCAGGTTTGATTAATGGACAAACACTGGGAATCATGCTCTCTCTCATGAGAGAGCTCTTGGAACTCCATGGCAACAACTGCTCCTGGGGTGAGAAAGAGCAGCCCTGTAGCAATGGCTCAGGGAACAGATCATCTGCTCAAACATGCTGGCCTTGGTCTAAGGGGGAAACAGGGTTTAGAAAGGAAACTCCTGACCTGCTTTAACTGCCACAGTCAATCCCAGCTGGAGCTGGCCCAGTAAAGCCAGGCACTGTCCTGAATCAAATTCCAGCATCTACACCACAGCTGAATTTGCCAGTCTGTGTGCAGGCAGATGTAACCATGCTGTATAAAACCCGAGGCATAGGAAACTGGCTGGTATTTCTGCTTTCCCATGACAGTTTCTGTTCAGAATCAGGCTTTTCTTCTTTTCAAATGACTTGGCCATGTACAAGAATCTCCTTGATATATTGTATTTTATATATTGTATTTTTGGCACATTTTTCAATCTAGTTACAAATACAGTGGAGTCATTCAACTGATATTTTTTCCATTTTTTCAAAATTTTTAATTTTGTGAAAACTGAAATCTTTCCTCACAATATGTTTGTTTTGCTGAAAATAAAGACAGGGATGTCAAAATCCTTTTCACTTTCTCATTTCACTTCAATGCTGAAACACCTTATTACACTGAAAATTAAAATAATTTTACATCCTAATAATATTACAATTATATAAATATATATAAGTTTTGACAATACTGATCCCAAATAATTTGATGCTTAAAAATGTTTTGTATTCCTGGAAAATTTTTCCATTTTCAGTTTTTGTTCAAAGTTGGAATGAATGCAAGTAGTCAAAATGTTAACACTGCAACAACACAATGCAACCCTCTCCCTAAGACACACAGAGCAGACAAACAATAAATTACATTACAACTCATGCCAATTTTTACACAAACAATGACCTGTTGTTTGCTTAAGGATGCTTTGGCTCTTGCCAGTAATGTTAAAGCACCTCGTATGCATTACAGAAAACCCATGAGACATAGAGGGTATTTGAAACTGAATTTTACAGTCAGAATCTGGGCACAGAAAGATTAACTAACTTTCTCACTGCTAGAGAGGAAACCTGTGCAAGCCTGAAATGCAGTTCTGCATCCTCCCCTGCCTTCCCTGGGGATCCCAGTCCCAGTGCCTCATGCCACATCCCCATCAGTCCCAGCTCTCTGAGCTCAGGGCCAGCAGCACTCCTCTGCCTTTCACCAGATCTGCATTTGGTGCATTATTTATAATTTTACTACTTCAGTTGATCAAAGTAATGGACTAGATGTTGACTTTTTAGATGTTTTGGCAGCATAGTTGGAGGAACTTGAAATTATTAAGCAGATGTTCTGTGCCATAACTGGGGGCTTGTTTTGCTCTAATGAGATGCAGTATTTGTTACAATGAAGGAAATTGCTTGTGGATTTGCTATAATGCATTTTACATACACGGGGTTACATTTATACTGGAGCAATGAAAAGAAAATACAGTAAAAGTTGACATAACTTTTCAGATCTGATGATGTCACCAGACTCATATTATTACATCTGAAAAAAGATCAAGCTCAACTTTTTGAGGTCTGTTTCTGTTTTTACACTTGATATTCACCTCAGTGGTAAAATGGGTCCAAACAGTTAGCTCTTTGTGATCTCTCTCCAGAGGATCACTGTACTATTGCAGCAGAACCAACCAGAGTGGGTTGCACCTCAGTGTTTTTAGGCCTCCGACCAAAATTATTCAGAAGCAGATCTCCTCCTTTTGTAGATATATGAGCAAATTTAATGCACAGTTTCTCTGGCTCGTTCAAATTCAATTTTAAATTTGTGGTGTTTGGATTTAAATTCAGAGTTACACAGTGCAATATGGAAAGCAAATTAACAAATTCACAAGTTGACTCAGTGGACAAATGCCAGAGATTTGTATCAATCTGGGTGTAAGAGCAAGGACTGATCCAGAAAAATATTAACAAGAATTGTCTGTCCTTTGTAAAAGACCTCAAACTGTGGCTTAGATATTTATTATGCACCACACTTATAAAACTTCCAAGATGTCCAATGGAAACAGAGCACAATAGAAGCCAGTTCTGCTTTTCATTTTATATACTACCACTGGGAATCTCTTTCTTCTGATGTTCATCCATATTATAAGTTTTTTCTTCACAGTGGGTAAAAGTTTCCTTGCTTTGAAAATAGTAATTCATCATAACAAGAAGGAATATCAAGCATATATAAACACCATTCCAACTACTTATACTGTCTAAATTGGCAAAATCTTTTTAATTCCCTTCATAACACTCAGCACTACCAAGTAACTCCATCGAAACACTAACAGAACACTCCAGAGACACAGAAATGCCAATATTTAATTAATAATGTGCAACACAGGCACCCACATTGATGTTAATATGTGGCCTCATTTTTCTAGCAAACAGTAACACCAGTGAGAGCTGTGAACTCTGCTCCTTTGAAAGCCTGTGAGATGAAGTTGGAAATTGTCAATCTGAGGGCTCTGAAAGGAATGCCACATTAAAAAACACACTGTAATACTTAATCCTTTTGAACCCCTTGTAGTAGTTTATCTTTATGCCTCACCCTTTCCCCCACTCTTAAAATCCTGCACAGTGACTTCAAACTAAGCCTGAGCTCAGCAAGTCTCAGCCCTGAGCTGCAGCACAAGAATTAAGCTTGGCCTTCCTATACCACAAAACATCGAGTCTGCTCCCTCACAGCCCACAGACAGTGGCTTTATCAGAGAGGCTTAAGCAAATGACTTGTACCTTGTATTTGTCACAGGCCAAAGCAGGGCCACCAGCAGTTAGCACCTTTCCAGGTCAGTTTATGTGGGGCAGCAGGCACGGCTCAACCTCACCAGTAGGTGCTGGGACAGCCCCTCCAGCAGCAACCCAGCATCCCTGGAAGTGGCTGCACCTGAAATTAGGGCCTCACCTGAGGCAGCTTGCATCTCTCACTTCGGGCAAAAACTGCTCATGCTTTAAGTGCCCTACACCATGCTTCAATGTCAAATACCAGTAAGCCACCAACAAGGGAAACACAGCAGCAGCAGCAGCCTTGCCAGATCTGAAACCTAACATATTCCAGACTTCAGCAGGCTCCCTAAAATTTTCAACCAGCCACAACTTCTGATTGTGACCTTCCACCACACTGCTGCTGGCAACTATGACCAAAGGTTTTGGCCCCACTTTAGATTGACCCAAAACTCAGTTTCAAAACTGTTTAACACGTTTAAATCCACAAATGTTAGTGGAACCAGAACTTGTATATCTACCCTTTCAGTATATGTAGGTGTTAATTTCTGAAGCCCATATTATGCCATAGAAATTACATTAAGAAAATAGAATTTTACACCTAAATCTTCTGGAAAGTGCAAGTTCTACTAGTGACAGTATGCATAATGAATTTTTGAGTACACAAATGGAAACTGTGAACATAAATATTTAGATTCATATTTGAGTCTCTCTGAAGTTATTGCTTTCTCTCATATTAGCTGAGACTGGAACGGGCTCAAAATGAACAAACTGTAAGTGAAAAGTATCTTAATATGTAATTCTTTCAATATAATGTAACATACTCCAAAGAAATCAGTCTCCCAAAGTAGATGGGAAAGAATCTCTACTTACTAGGACCCCTTTTATAGTTCATTTCTCCATTTCTCCATTACTTCAGTGCTTGGAGCTTTTTAGAGCCACAAATACATGTATTATTTCCACTTTTTAGGATAACTCTCAATACTTAAAACGTTCAGCAGAATAAATGTTTCCTTTCTAGTCACCATTTTAATTACTCAGGAGCACAGACAGTAAAACAAAAGACAGACACATTTTGGGGATGGGTAAAGAAGAAAAGTACTTTGGTCTCTGAGATGATCCTAAAGCCATTCTTTGTGTACTTGTAACTTGTTCACAGAATGAAAGAAGAGTCTGAATCCCATATTTATGTCACTGTTTTCTGAGTCCCTGCTCATACACCCAACCAAGAGAACCATGCCCAGACTCAGCAACAGCTCCCTGAACCTTGGAGCAGAGTAGAGGCTGCAGGTGCACTCTTTGAACTCATCATTTTTCAAAGAAACTGTGAAAATTTCTAGTGAGTTCCTGAGCCTCCATGGAATTATGTACATACCAATTCTCTGAAAACAAAGAAATCTGGATATTATCAGCCTGCAACAAAGTTTTCAGGATCAGACCTCGGTTCTGTTCACTTTTTTAGTTACATGTGGAATTTTCTTCTATATTACCTCATCCAAAAGCCATTGAAGTGAATGGGAAAAACTCATGCTGACCTGAACAATTCTTATACCATTAGGACCTATAAAAAGTTATATTTATATTGCTTTTCTTTAACTTCAGCAGCAACCTGACTGGGAGCTCTGCAGCCTGCAACACACACAGCACCACATTAGGACAATTGCTCTTGGCTGGAATAGGTAAATGTGAAAGCTTTTCTGAAATCAAACACATGGAAAATACTATGAAACTATTTAAAACCTTTTGAAATGTATAATTGAATCAACAAAAACCATTTCCACACATTAACTGAGGCAAAGATAGAGTATTCGCTTGAATTTTAGAACAGCAAATTGTAAAAGAAATGTGCTGAATTGTACAAGAAATGTGTTGAATAAATATTGCATGCATTTAACAACAAAAATGGAACATGTCTTGATAATCCTTTGCTTAACTGTTTATTCCTTTGCTGCCCTGTTGATTCAATATTCCCCAAAGTTAATGCATAAAATGTTAAAATGATTACACAGTTCTGACCTTGCAGCTCCATTTTATTCTCCAGCCAATTTTGTGAATTTGGGAGACAGGGCAGGATCACTGGGGTTCATGCAAGCAGTGCACACCTGCAAAACACTGCGAACCCCAAGCTTCCCCCCACTCTTGTCATCATACTACAAGAAATGGTTGTGCAGATCTGCATGGCAATGACTCCTACGACTACAAACATGGAACTCATACAAAATAGTTTCATTGTGAAATGAAATACAATATAAAATACATCTGCTCAGAGCATCTGATCCTGCATGGCTCTGCTACAAAAGCAATCTATAACCAAACAGAACAGTTTTAGGAGAATTCAGACTAAGACTCATTTTTGTATCCCCAAAGAGGTATAGGAATAAGGACAGGATGCCTTCTTTTCATTGGTGTTTTGCTATAAAGAATTTAAAGAAAGTAAAAATGTTGATTCAACAGCAAAGGCAAATTTTTTGAGTGAAATTTTGCCTCTGAAGCTTAATGGAGGACTTTTCCCATGGACAATAGGAACCAATAGATGATACCAACAAACAAGACTAAAGCATCCCAAAGGTCAGTACTCATTATACAGTGACAGTTACCTGGACACAGAAACCATCCACTACACAGTGGGACAAACAACACAGTCAAGATCTTCCTCTGTCCCCGTGCTCTCCTTTACCTTGGCAAACACAACATACAAAAGATTGGGTGCTACAAAATGAAATGGCAATTCCAAAAGATTTTTTTAATCCTTCCACTGGGTAGGACTATAGGCTACCACATAACCTTTGGGAGAACTGACAGAAAAGAGGAATCAGCATTATCTTTATCTCTTATTCACATAGGCAGAGGTTTTGCTGCTGAGAAAGCTGTGCTTGATCCAAAACGGAGGACTCAGAAAAGATGGAGACAAACCCCCTGGAACTGCCAGGGCAGGTTAAATTCTTAGGTATGTTAATTTAAAGCAACCTTGCTCTATGCTAATTTTCACTCCTGGATAATCACATCCATAACCACACCCTCCATCCCTAGTAGGCCTCTGTTTCTAGGGTATTCTCTTGCCCATCTTTACACAACTCAGACTGCTCCCTAAATCAGAGGGATCCAAACCCTCAGCTCTCCACTTGCAGCAAGTTTTAGGCTGCTCTGCACAGCCACTGGACACAATGAAGCTATGTAAGAAGCATAGACAAATAAGGACTGGTACAGATTGATTACATGAGCTCATATATTGGTGACTCCTGTAGCCCTGTTTATTACAGGCTTTCCCTGACAGCCAAGGTAGACATCGAGAAAGTTGTGATAAAGCTACTAAGTACTTAATACCAGTAGCTTGTGTTTTGTGGACGAAAGCATTCCATTGATTCCATTTTATGGGGTGGAGATGTTTTTTTTAAATTCATTTCTGAATATTGGATGTCTGCATCTTGTTTCAAGGGACACTAATAGATAAAACAGACAAACTTCACCAAAGCATCTGTACCACTCACTACTACACATGCTTTGCAAACAACAAATCTTCCTTCTACATTCTGTTCTAGCCTAAGAATCTTCAGTACCACACGATCTGGATACAATTTTGTTTCTACAGCTGAGCCCAAAAGCCACAACATCCATCCTTAACTGCTCCAACCAAAAGAACTAAAAAGTGTGCTTTGAAATGAGGGCGTGATTTTTCCTGGGACACTTCCCCAACTCAGAACTAATGCAACTGGATAGGTCAGATACTGTAAAATACACCAGTAAATATTGGTCACCTGGACACAGAGGGCAGTGTCTCTCTTACAGCAAACCTAGGCTACATTTATCTAAAGCCTGTAAGAATAGAACAGACATGGCTTGTCTGCTCATCTCCCTTCTCCCACTTTCCTGTCTTACAAATGCATTCTGTTTAGATGGTTTATCTTCCATTGCACTGCAGAGTGTCTTGAATTTACAGCTGAACGACAACATTTGATGGATGTAATTTCCCATTTTCCTAAAGGCACTAACAACCATTTCCAATTCTTGAGGCTCATCCAGGTGTCCATCTATGAACACCCACTTCTTGCTCTCACCACTCTTAACCCACTTTCCCCTCCAAACAGTAAATAGAAAAGTGAGGAAATTAAAGTACGCTCAATGAATTAGAAACATTACACGTGGTGCATGTGATCTATTACAGGGAAATGGCTCATTTCAGTCACCAGAGTATGGTGGGCCCTGCTTAAAATAGTACACTTAAAAAATACATATGCATTATTAATTATTGCAACAAACCACAGAATCAAAGGTGAAAGCCAGGCTCTAATATCACTAAGCTTCTTACAAATGCAGATCAAAATATGTATATTAATAAAATTATACAGAAAGAATAACCATAAAAGGAAGTTGCCATGTGGAAGCACTAGATTTCCATACCCATAAATATCTCAGCATTTTTTTTATTAAAGCTTTCTATAGAAGTAGTTACATATTTCAGTAATACACAGGATATTTACAATTTCCAGGTCAAGCTCAACACAACAGATGTTCAGGAAGCAGATTTATAGATGAAGTCAAAGAAATGCCTCAGATACTTCACCACAACCGTACTTATAAAACTGCAAACTTCCATGTGCTTTCACTTGTGATCCATTCACAAACCAGCAATAAATAAAGGGGAAAACACGACATAGCATAAGTGAACTTCTTGTTCTGCATTTGAATAAATTCTAGTCTCATAAGTGGGCAATATTTCAAAAACATTTCAGTTAAAAGTGAAATAGAATTTTCAGTAATGTGTGAAAAACGAATATTTCACTGCCTCACAAAGCATTTCCACTGAGTCTGAAGGAAATCAGAGACCATATTCCATCAGAATCCAAGAGGAATTTTATGCCTATAGTGCCTAAGCTCTTGTCAGTAATTACAGGTATATGCTTCAGGATGTCTTGTATCTACCACTATGGAAGCAGGCACTATTTGAGTTGTAACTAATCAATAAAAATAAACACCATCTACTCGTTACATTTCAAGTCTCCCAAAACTGTCTGACGCCTCATTGATGAATCTGTCTGCCTACAGCATTTCACATAAAACAGGAGAAGCAAAAAAAATTGTCTTAGAAAATAAAGTGCATGCAATTAAAGGACATGCACTGTAAAGAACAGCTAGCCACAGAATGGAACAGAAGCAATCAAGAAGATTTCTAACAGGTGGAGGCAAAAGAGAAGCAGAGAAGTATGCTCTGCTGCAATGAAAAACGAAGACTTAAGCAGCTGCCTCATTGAATATAATAACTTGCAGCTGGGTGAACTGCAGCACAGCTGGATTATTTCTAGAGATACTGTGTATAGATTCCCAGTATATATGTATATATCGTTGCAGGATATATGTATATCTGTATGTTCACTAACTAGAAGCTACTTGAGAAAGTATAAATACAACAATAAGATGACTTCTTGTCCTCTGGGTGAAAACATTAGGTTGTCCAAGTATTGCACACAAGGCTGAGAGAATGCAGTTCAGCACAGCCTCTCCTGAGCCCCAAGGAGCTGGCAGTCACCAATCAGGGAAGGCCAAGCATTGATAAACTGGGACTCAGTTACCTTTGGGTCTCAAGGACTGCACTGCCAAGGATCACAGGTATTCAGGAAACACACACCAGGACTCACCTTCCTGACCATACACAACAATCAATTCTCTGAGTACTCTAAACTGAAGTTCCACTTCCAGTTAACAAAAACAGATGGCACAAATGTTAGGTTTCTCCATATATATCAACCTTCACAGTGCTTCTAGAATGGTTTCATACCAAGATGTAATGAACTCCAGCAATGGACACTGAATGAATCCTTGCTCTAATAATGTGCATATAAACAATATAAATCTACAATTTGTTTATAAACATATCTCACAATTCTAAGAGAAGAAAAAAACCCCACACTAAACCACCAAAACCAAGCCTAATATATTCAGGCTTGGCCTTGGAACAGCTTTCTGCTGTTCCATTGCTGAATGGAAAATACTCCACAAAACATCTTATTGATGAGATTCTAGAAGTGAATAAATGGTCTCCTCTCAAACCCTTGTCTGCACAAAGCCCAGGCAACTGAACCACAACCTCCCAAACGTGAAACATCAGCACAACTGCTCTGTGCCTCCAGCTGACTGTCCAGCATCCATAAGCAGCTTCTGCATTGGCCTGGTAATTGCACTCCCTGTACCTCCTCTTGAAACCAGCCCTCTCTGACTCCTGGGTACTCCAAGTGCTTGATGTTACTTGCATCTCTCAGCACCTGACCAAGATTTTTAAGAGATCTTAGGCTTTTCTTCCATTTTATAATTACTTAAATTATATTAATTCAGCATCTTCAGTGTCATCAATTGCCAGCAGACTAGAGAAGTTTCTTAGCAACTGGGCTACTACATTTTGATCTTTTAGAAGCTATTTTGTCATTCAAAATGAGTGAAAACTGTTGTTAAAAATCCATCAAGAAAAAACCACAAATCAATAAATGCTGCAGCTTTGCATTACTCTTCAGTCTCCATCTTAATATCCAAACTGATTCATACTAAATCTTAAATGCCTCTTGTCTGACACAAAGTATTGAAGTTGCAATATTTACTAGATACTTGTGGAAGCTATAAATTTCATTTTCTTCAGAGCTTATATTTATCCCAGCTGTAGCAGGCAGACATCTCTAGCTAGAAGTCAGGTTACTAGAATGTATTTTAAGACAAAAGTGAACTGGTAAATGATTTTACAGCATGTACAGATTTACCTGTACAGTGAATTTTCCTGTGAACACAACACAGGTTTCAGGATGGAGTACTGACATGAGTGTCATTTTAGAGAAAAGGGTATCATTGCAGTTCAGCATGAAAAACCATGCTGACCAAATATCCCTCCATTCATTCAATGCTTGGATTCTGACACATTTCAACTAAAGAGAATCAAGCTGAAACTGCCTCCTGATCACAGGGCTAGGTGCTAATTCCTGGCCCTGTCAGCCACTTTTGCCCCAGTTGATTTTGAATCACTCTTTATGGTGCCTGTCAGTAGTTAGGTTTGGCAACAACAATACTGGGGGACACTGGGGACACATTTTCCCCCCACAGAAAATGCAGCAGTGACATCAGTGCCATTTGACACACCCTGCTTTCAGCTACAGGAATTTTCATCCCAGTTGAAACTCAGCCTGGCTCCAGCTCTGCTCCCAGGAGCAATGTGGTGTTACAGGCTCTGTAACAGCTCCTGTCTCTCAGCATCAAACAAGAACAGAGAGGTCACGGGAGCAAGCCAGGCCTGGCAGTCAGAAGGAATGGAAGAAAGGCTGCCAGGCCTTGCAGAGCTCCTGCTGGCTGCCAGAGGCTGTGCCAGCCCGGAGCAGGTGAAGGCGCTGGCCCCGCGCAGCCCCGGGGCACCGGCGGGAACGGGGCCTCTCCCTCTCTCCCTGTGCTCCGTGCAGCGCTCCGGCCCAGCCCTGGCTGCAGCAGCGAGCTCTTTAAACAGCTCCTGAGATCTGAGCGTGGCTCTGCTCCTAGAAACTCGGCTGCCTTCATCCAGCATTTTAAGCCAAAGACATCTTGACTCTACCAAGTGGAACTAAAGCATGTGTACAGACACCACTGTGATGATCCCTGAGCCACGTCCCAGCTCCTGCTATTGCCTCTCGAGCCAACATCCAGTCAGCCCTAACACAAGGCACAGCTGCACATGTAAAATCACACACACGCGTTGGGAACAGCCAGGATTCCTGGGAAATAAATGTCCTGCCCTGCAAACAAGTGCAGCCACCTGAAAGGGGAGCTCTGAAACTAGAGCTGATTTATTTACTACAACAACAAACCAAAACATCATCTGGAGGGAATACTTGTTCAAGTATGTATTTTAGAAAACCTCCCATTAAAAATTCACTGTAAAATAACAAAACAAACAAAAAAATTAACAGAATTATTTCCATTTAAACTTAACATTTTCTTTATGTTGAGGGAAGAGCCTCAGTATCTGTTAGGGGTAAATCATGTCTGACTTTCAATGGATCAAGCTCCGATTTGCAAAAAGTCTATTTTTCTCTAAGAAAATGAAATTGCTTAAACTTCACAGTATTTTTCTCCTTGTAATTTCTTTCACTTGAAGGAAGAAAAAAGCCTAGTCCCCTAAGAATACATTTTCAGCTCTTTCAAGTTTTCCACACTTGGGGGGCAGCCCTCACTGTCACCATTCTGAAGAGCAACCAGGCCAGCAAAGCCCAACGTCCCTGCAGGACCCTGCAGAGACCAGAGTCACAGTGCCTGTGCCTGCACAGGTGTAACTCTACCAGCTGGAACAGAAACTCAGGGCTGGGACTGCTGCTTAAAACGCTGTTTATTACACATACCTGGCTGACATTTTCAAACAGAAATCAAAGCAAGAGACTGCTCCAAATCCTGGTCTGCAGCTGACCAGGATTTTCTGCAGCTGTTGATTTGAAAATACGGCATTTGATGATGTAGTTTGGATGCACAAGACTATCCAGGTATCCTCCTGAAGACAAAATATCAGGCACAGGTTCTCCTGGAAAGGACTTTATTCCATCTTTAACCTTATAGAGAATTCCTGACAAAAAAAGCCTGCAGCTGCCTCCCTCCTTTTAACAAATGCAACCATTTTTCACTAAGAGAGACTCCTGTGGCCACATCCCCACAGTTACCCTTTTCAATCAACCAATAGGTTCTCTCTTTTCAATATATTATTTTATCCAACCATCAAAAGGTTATGAATTTTGCATCACAATGAAAGTTAACTAAACTTTAGAGCTCAAATTAAAGAGTTCAATTATCAGTATGATTAAAACATTAATTATTTCTTTAGCGTTTAACTTCCTTACAGGTTTTACAGTTATGTCACTGTGATGTTTTCCCTCTGCCACAACTGAATCCTTCTTCTCAAATCCTGCCCTTAGTCATCATGTGCTGCTGGTTCTCCCACACCAACTAGGTTTTTTCGTTACTCTAAATTCATAGGGTTTGTAGTCCCTCTAATACGACTTTTTTAATAAAGACAAAAGTTTCTGTTGGACCAGCAGCGGATAAAATGGGTTAGAAATGCAGCTGCACCAATCTGAACAAGGGAGAAATAAAAATATGCGTATTTTTTTAAATAACAATAATCACACTTAACTCACCAGCAAGACAGTGCTGTGAATTACAGTTTAACTGCCCTTCTTGATCCAGTATAAACATTAGGAGCAAGCTGTGCTATGCAGGGGAGTGAAAAAGAAATGATCATGGCATGTTCTGGATCCCCTGATTCATCCTTCCTGGCAAAAGATGGAGTGACTCAAAGCTGCTGTGTAGGAAGCAAGGAGAGGGAGGTGGGCTGAGCATTGGCTGGGTCTTCTCAACTGGGGTTTGAAAAGGGATGCATCAAAGCTAATATATCATAACTCTTCAGGGCCACTTTGAAAAGTAATGCTGCCTGCAGAATGTGCCCTCAGCCATGTGCTTGCTGGGGTACCTGGCTCCTTGTTCTGCCTAAATGCATGGTACAAAGTGCCAGAGTTGTACAGCTCTGAAACTTCCTTCACAAAGCCAGACAAGGGTTCAACTAGAAACAGCATACACTGAATGTTCATAATTGGAGATAAAGAGGTGCAGCTCTGCCAGTCCTCACTTTGCCCACAATAGGTAAGACAAGGACTGAGACATGGCTACATTAGAAACAAACATTATCAGATCTAACTGGGTGCCAGATATAAACCTACCTCCATCTGCACTGACTCATGTTCAGCTGTAAAAATAGGTAACATCAGCTGTGGATCAAAGCTGCCTGATGGCTCCCACTAAGTAAAAATCGCATCTGCCTTTCCAAAACACAATCTGTATAATAATGCAAAACCAAGTTGTTTTCCCTTACCTTCTGCAAAAGGTTCCCATTCATAAAATCGACCCATAAATGGCTTGTTATTGTAGGATGCACACTGTACCTCTCTAATATTCCTGCTGCTTTCAGGACACATCTGTTTAGATTTAAAAAAAAAAAAAGTAGCATTATAATCAACAGCAAAGTTATTTCTGCCTTCATTTCCTATTAATGAACTTTAGAAAGTTAGTGAAGGCATTGCAAACTTCTAATCCAGATGAAGGATATAAACATCAGGAGACCTCTTTAAAACAGGTAAGCTGTGCTGTTAAGTAACAGTATCAAAAGTGCCTGTTGAAGAAAATGAATTAGTGAAGTTAACGGAGCAACAGTTCTAAAAAAAAAAATAAAGCTTTTATTGAGCTGTCATTTCCCTCAGCAACAGCACAACACTTCAAGATAAATTCAATATTAAATTAGAATTACTTTCTTTTCACAACAGCTTCACATTTTTCACCATTAAATTTTTGGGCTCAGATTCAACAGAGTTGAAATACTCAACATACATGCTTCCATAACTTATTAAAAGTTGACCACAGCAGCATCTTATTCTCATCTTATGCTTCCATACCATATTTCCACTTCTCCTTTTGTATTTCTACATGCTGCTATTACAGTCACTGCATGACTTTGCATTTTAACTCATGCCTTCAGATCTTAAGCTCTTGCAACTGAGTTGGTATAGGAGTTTTGCAACAAAAAAGCTGCTTCTGTACAAGCACGTGTGCACACACAGGCACTGAGGCAGGGCAGGTTTTACAGGTGGAAGCTGCATCCTTCCTTAGGTCACCTGCAATGCACACCTTTGGCAGACCAGCCTTGTTTGCATGTGAAGTGGATTCCAAAAGCAAATACAAGTTAAATACTTAGTGACATTGTTCTGCCTGAATCCTCCAGTTACCACAGCTACAGCAGAAGTTTACTCTGTGTATAGGCACATACAAAGAGGAGAAAGACTTCTACCAAATGCAGGGGGTTAATTTGAACAATTTCTATGCCTGGAGAAAATAGGCAAGCTTTGGACACAGATGCATTTTTTTGCGTAGCCTTTAGATAATAAAAATTACTACTAAAAATACTATTCAACACTAGAAATCACTTTAAGTACTTGACTAGAACAGCAGAATATTTTTTCTAGATGACAGATTTCAAGGGACAGCTAGAGATAACATTGTATGAAAACAGCATGGCTAAATAACTGTGTTTTCAAAGGGAACATAAGAGAATCACTAAGAACAACTCTTGCTGCAACCGCAAGTCAGAGTTCTCTTATGTGTGTACAGTAGGAAAGATTGGTTGTCTGCTGGGGAAGCCAGGCACATCAGAGGTCCCAGAGGAGTTCTTGCTCTGTATCCACCATCTCCCTATGAATATGCTTGTAACTGGATCAAAGAGACAGTCAAAGTCAAGAGTTTTCAAGTGGGCTATAAACTGTACCAAAGACATGCCCAGGGGAAGGTTCATGGACTACTTTATCTTCTATTAAAATCATGGTAACAAGTCTTCTAGAATAAACACTGTTTCTGGCCAAACAGCCATCTGTGTTTCTTCACCTACCCTTCTGAGATCTCCAAGTACATGCAAATACTGCTTTCCTCAACAAACCCTCTTAAAAAAACCAAACAAACAAAAAACCAACCAACCAACCAAAAAGCCTTCCCTGAAAACAGGACAATGAACCACCACATTGGAAGGGTGGAACCAAAAGCCCTTCTAGTGCCAAATGCAGAAAGCAGAGCTATATTTCCACAACTGAAGCACAGCTCCTTCCGTGTGTGGCACAGCAATGCAGAACATTTATTCACCACAACCACCATCCAAGGCAAGGAAATGTATTTTTCACGGAAACCAATTATTGCACATATCCTAAAGGTGAAGGGACAGAACCTGAGCTGGCATAAATTAATGTCACTACAGTAAATTACAGCAGAACATCAGTTTGTACCAGCCAAGAAGTCAGCCTGAAGGGTTTCTTTCTGGAATGCCTTTCCCTTTTTTTTGGCACACATTTTCTACCAGCCTATTGTGAAGTTAAGTTGTTTCTTGTTTTTCCTTTTCTGACCCTTGAGCTCATGCTCTCGTGTACCACTATTTCTGGCTCATAAACCACTTCCCGTACACCCTGCTCATACCAACTGCAGGCAATGTATGAGTAAAAATATCAAAATATTCATTGCTGTTGCCAACAAATAGTGACACCCACCCCTTCTAAGATCCTTTTCATACAGCTACAATTTCTGTTTTTAAACTTATTGACAGTTGCCCACAAGACAGAGACTTCAGTGCTCTAAAGCTGGACCAAGGATGGACAAATACACTAAACTCTGTGTGGATCAAGCAAAAATCAGAACAGGCTAACTTAGAATATCCCTGCTACTTTAGAAGCCCCAACTCAGTTGTCCTTCCTTCATTTCATTCATCAAGGTTTAATTACAATATAAAATTTTGAGGAAAAACTTAAGCAACCTGGTCTGCAAAAACACTTTGCTTTGTTCTTTATACATAATATATTCATCTCTATTTTTAATGTCTTCTAAAATATTCTTTAGCTATGAAGTACAAGTAGGCAAAATTACTACAGTCCATGAATCACCAAGGCTTAAGAGTTATGTTATACTCTACATATATACTAGTTAACATCTACGCACCATTTACTAACCCCACCTAAATTGTTAATGCACAGCTGAATGCAATGACAGTTTCATGCTGCCTACAGCTCAGCCTCCCTGAAAATGAAATCCTTAAGCCTTTCTCAGAAGATCTAAGAGTGCCAGGCACTTTCTCTTTTGTAGGCAGAAAACCACTAAAATGAAAAAGTATGACCCTGTACAACCAAAAGTGAAGCTTCAGTGTAGAGGTTCCTGTAGATCCTCATCTTTCATTTATTCCCTGAGAGCACAAGCTATTTTTACACTTCAATTTAATTACTATTTCTGTCATATATAGCTTGACTAAACTCCTAAAACACAGCAACAGGCATCTGTGATGAGAAGACGGCAAGCCCAAAGCCAGGCTATTTACAATGTCTAAGAGCTGTGCTCCCAGCGCTGCCCACTGCCGCTCCCCGCTGAGGCCGCAGCCCCGGGGCTCTGCCCGGCGCAGGCCCCGCCCGGCCCGGCCCGGGGCAGTGTGCTGGAACAAGCACCACTGGCATGTCTGCAGGTGAAAAATGCTCCTCTGGCTAAGCCACAGTACTAGGATTTAAACAGCCCACATCTCTTTCCAAAATTTCCCAGAGACTTTTGGAATGAACTTTGCTCAAATATTTTAACTTACTGTGTCATTCTCCCTCGGTTTCCCCTCAGTGACATCGAGGCATTAAAATCGTGCTGTCTGCTAGAGACTTGAAAACAGTTTTTAGGTAAACAAAATGTTGACTTTGATTCAGGGTTTTGTTAGTGACAGATCTGGAATTTCATTTTTTTTTCCCTCAAAAACTTTGTCCTGTGATTATTGAGGGAGTTATCTGAAGGTTTTCATAGAGGTTTTGATACAGAAAACAGGATGGCCTCTTTGGATGTCTGTAAAAAAAGAAATAAAATCTCCTTTTTAAACCAGATCTAGAGAGGCCAAAGCAGCAAAAAATATACTTTGCATCTAGTAAGATAAACCTCAGATTCCTTTGTGTAGAGGCAGATATAAATTATCTAGAAATATATACTCTCTGCTGGGAGAGGGTTTTTTAATTATTGTTCTTTCAGCTGTGCACTGTAAAATTAGATACAGCATGATTTTGTATGTTTTTAGATGATGTTTCTCCTACTTAAAATATGCTGCTTGGACAACACAATGACGTAAATTTAGCATGTAGGGCTGCATTCAAAGTGCCTTCAAAGTGCTGGATATTGGTATTTTCTCACCGGGTGAGGGGTTCCAGAGCTGCATTTGCACGTGGCTGTTCCACAGAGCCGACACCTCGGGCAGCTCTGCTTCTCTCCCTGTGCCTTCAGAACGGGAGTGAATTACCAGCAGCACAGCACTGCGGTCATGAGAGAGGCAGCACCTCGGACTACATTTTAGAAAGTAAATTTTACAAGTATCCCTTTGTCTTGTGGGACTTCAGGCCAAACTTCTTGAAATGCACTGTGCCTGCTGTTGATAGAAACTTTGTACTTTGGAAACAGTAGCTTTATTTATGCCTCAGTTTCTTCTGAAATATGCAGGTATGAAAGTAGTCTGAGGGACAGCAACACACAGTATTTTCTTCGACATGTACCATTAGAGTTTTCTTAAAATGAGCTGATAGTACAGTTAAGACTGTAAAACAAAGAAACACCCTGCTAACTTTTTAGCTTTTGGCTAACACTTGAAAAGCACACTTTTAAACAAATCCTTGACACTTGATTTAATTAAAGAAGTACTGGCAAAACACCAGAAAATTATCGGTCTGCCAGCAGATGTGGGCTCCCATCTGCCATTAGCAAAGCTGTGTCAAAGCTGTGCTGAGATAACACCCTTCTGCAAATGTGTAAAGGGGCTGATTTGGTCCTCAAACCACCTCTACAGGCAATTAAAACATTGACTAAGATTTCTGGCAATGTTTCATCCTTATGACCTACAGTAACTGGCAAATGCTTTTTCCAAGGCCCCATATCCCTTTCTTGATCCTCCAGGTTCAGACATAATTCATAATTAATATTTTCTCTGTGTGCAATAGTACATGTTCAAGTAACTCCAAATAATCTAGTTGTACTTTTGTTTTCATTTTTGAAGTGGTTCTATATAATCACATTAATTCTTTGGCATCCCAAAGGAAAAACACATCTCCAAAGAAAAATAATTTAAATACTTGTTTCTGAAACAGTAATCTGAAAATTGTTCTTTCCTTTGCAGAGCTTACTCTTATATGTGTTGTGTCCTTCAATATGCATAGTCTATAAATTCCAGTTCTTTACACATCAAGCCAACATATCTGCAGTGAAGTTTGAACTTCTGCTCTGAACTGCTGGTGTCTTGTTTCTCCTGAAACCTACAGAAGTTCCAAGCCCAGGTAAGAAAGTGGAATGCAGGGTCCTTCAAATGTTCATTTTCCAGCTAAGCTGTTTCTCTTTGCATAGCCAAGGACCATGCTTGCCCCATAAGTACTACCTCAAATCAAGGCAACCTAGTTTTGTCCAGCTGAACACACACTGAAAGAGAGAAACGATCCATTTAAAATCCTGGAGACTCTCTTGTTTCCTCAATAGTTCTAATTTTATAAAATGGTAAGAGAACATAAAGACAACTGTCTGCCAACTAAAAATATATATATATACACACATATAAGGCATATTAAATATGTCTAGATATCTGTGGCACGAAATACCAGACACAATTCCAATGGAACTGATGCTCCTGAAAAACCAAAATGTGCAAGAAACTTTAAAATGCATGTGAAGAACAGCTCTGCAGTAAAAATAGTGCTAGCCAGCTCTGGTTACAGTGCACAGCCACAGACAGTGCACTGTAAATGTCTGGCCTGACATGCAATGAGAATTTCCATCTGGGAATGCAGTGGTATCTGCACAAGTTTATGAGGAAGGAGCACCTGTACTGGCAGGCTCTGCACTGCCTGAAGCCATGAATTTACACCTCCGTGTCTGCGGCAATGGAGACAAGCAGAGTAAGGACAGTCACTGTAAACTCTGATGTGCTTCACTGACCAGAGTCCAGGCCATGCAGAGTCTGTGGCAGCAATAGGGGCTTGCAGCCTTTCTCTTCCCCCTCATTCCTTTCAAGGGCTGCCTGTCACAGATGGTAGAGACCTTAGATGTGTGCACAGTACAAAATCATTGTACTTCTACCCAAATCCCATCCAGGCAGCAATGAGCTTGTGTTTGGATCAAGGAAGATGGGCCCTGGCAGAGCCATGGGTTGCCTGCCTGCCCCGAGCTACCTGCTGGTGGCCACTGGCATGGGCCAGGGAACTGCTGCCCTCTCAGCCTGCAGCTCGAGAACCCTTTTTTCCATCAATGATTCCAGCTTTGCAACAAGAAGGTCCTCTGAATTTAACCAGAAAAGTCTTTGAAGTGTTACTCAAACCTGATCTTTATTAACTGCGATCTATCAGACACATAAGGCATTAATGCATGATGTGGCAAGTGCATCTATTACTGCTTTACGTTTTTTCCATTCTGTAGCACTCTACATCTGAAAATGCAGTCTGTCTAATAAAGGGGAAGAAAGCTAAACCAAACAGATGGAAAAAGAAGTATTTCTGCTTAACTTCACAGGTTTGTGGCTTCTTTCTTTTTAAATTCTCACTGACAGATCCATCTGATTAAACTGAAATAACTTATTTTATTTCAGATTTACAGCAACTTGTAAAAGATTCAAGTCCAGCTTTGGTTTTAAATAAAAAGTTAGTCACTCATCCATCCCACACAAAGCATCTCCAATGATCTAATGTGCATGACCGGAAAAGTTTGGAACTACTACCTTAGGAGGGGCTAATCAAGGAGCTATAATAGGAAAATTAACAATACATTTCCTCAGCAATACCAAAAATGTGTCAAGAAAATACTCCAGTTTTCTGCTAAAAAACCTGGTTTTTGCTAAAATTTTACAAACACTATTCCAAAAAAACCCAAGCAACCAACCAACCAAAAATTCTGAGAAAAAATAATTGGTTTCTATAAGATGGAAGTCGAGCAATTAGAAAATGGAAGGCAAATACTGGAAATAGACCATGCTGGAACAGAGTATTATCTGGTGTAAAGTGATACACAAGTATGTCCTGAAAGTCAGGCCTATGTCAACTCACACCTGCAAACTGAAAACTGTTGCTAGTCTTTTTTGATTCAGCAAAAGACCAGATGACTGGTCTTTTTAAAGTTGGGGTTTTTTTAATGTAGTTACTATTTTACTGTCCCAAATTTCTTTTAGTACCCACGCCCCTGAGCAAAGAGCTACTTCAGTATCGAGACTGGAGCTGACACAGAATATTCCTTCCATGTTCCCAAGCAAGCAACAAAAGCTTGCCATTTGCAGCAGAAATCATAACTGCTTTGTATAGCTGTTCCCAGTCTCAGCAGTGCTATCACTTTTCTATATAAATATGCTGCATAAAAAAATCCCTCAGATACAAGGATCCCTCCAATCAAATATCTGTTTATAGAAACACTACATAGTGCTCAAAGTGCCTAAACTGCAAGCTATTGCCTCATTTAACTGGAAATCAATGAAAAGCTACTTCCATTTCACACAATCTGGTTCAAAGTCTGAAGAATGCCTCAACACGGAAGCTTTCAGCTTCATCATCTTGCACTGTCTCATCTGTCTACATTATTCAAATACACCTGCACAATTGAACATGTTTTATTAGTCCTTCTCAGAAAATGGGAGGTTTCTGTACTAAGAACAGTTGCTTTAATATACCTGCAATAGCCTTTTTTATACTAGAAATACCAGCCACTCCAAAACCCTCTCTGAAAGGCACCAGTAAAGTTTACAGACTTTAAGCAAAGTAGATGTACCTAGTCCTCATAGTTTGTAGAGAATTATGCCACTGTGATAAAACATCTATTCTAGGGTTTCCAGCAGTATTTTGTTAAATTTTTAAAAAGTATTGTTCTTGGAGCTGCCTGTTCTTTCTGGGGAGCAGTTTTTATGTGACTCATTCTACCAGCTTCAGCAGTGGGCAGGAGTAACCCTCCAGCAGCTTTCTCTAGGAAAGCCCAATCATCTTCAATGGAAACTCAATTGCATGCATTCCACTTAAATGACTGGTCCTTGTGTGGGAGGAGGCACTACCTGAACGGTTCCGGCAGGAGGACTAAAGTTTTAAGGACCTTTCTGATTGGTATTACCACGGTAATCTACTTTTTAATTAAAATTCATACTGCAGCAGCAATCACAATATTTTTAGAGAATGAGCTCTAGTCTAAGTAACAACCAGGAAACAGAAATGTCAGTGTGGTGTTACATGAGACAGAAACATACAGGCAAATGTACAGCTGTTACTACAACCAGGTAGAATTTGAAGTAAGTCTGTTGGGACAATTTATTTTGTTCGTTTTTGTTAAAAAAAAAAAAAAGAAATCTAGGATGTGGAACAATTTGTTTTCCACAAAAAGCGAACATCTNAAGTAGAAATTTAAATAAGGTTTTTGGGGCAAATTATTTTGTTCGTTTTTGTTAAAAAAAAAAAAAAAGAAATCTAGGATGTGGAACAATTTGTTTTCCACAAAAAGCGAACATCTTTAGAGCTATGTAAATGCAACTTAAAAACAACTTTGAGCTTTGCAGGAACCCAGTGTAACAGAAATTGCAGCATCACGCAGATTTTAATGAGTTTCTGATACAACAGACACTTAAACTGTTTCTGTGGTATAGTCTTTCCTCCTAGGTCATACACTTCAAAGAAAAAGAAAAAAGGCACCTCAAACCAACTGGCAGATACATTTGTCTTATTTTAGAATGGTTTAATATAGCTGCAGCTGGTAGCACTGTCCATTTACTGATGAGTTTGTCCAACTTTAACCTCTCAGACTAAAACTTTCCACTCCTGTTATCTGTTCTAGTCTCTTTTTCTTTTTTTGACTGAAGCATTTCATCCCAGAACGAGCCCAAAGGAAAACAAAAGGGAAAAGTGTTTAATTTTTTCCCATGCTGCCAATATTCTGACTTTTTTTTTCCAAATGTAACTGCCTATTTTATTGTAATGAGTGAAATTATGTCAGCCAGGAAAGTGGGTTTTTTGTCAAGAATGCATCCTCTGCTTTTTCTACGGAAATCCACTCAAGTATAGTAAGGCCACAAGAATTTTGAAAATAATGCTGATAACATACTTTGTACACTTTCAATCAAAACTTGTTAAAATTCTGCATCTAACCTAGAAGAACAATCTGTTTACAAGTGTGTTCCATACCTGAGGCTCAAAGAGGCTGAGAAGCTTTCCAGCAGTTACTGGAAAGTGCTCCTGAGGTCTGTAATAAGGTAAGGACTGAAAATGAAGACATCTCTGTTCTGCTCTTAATAATCACTTGAGCCTGTACCTATAATGCATGGAATACTTTGGAAAAATAGATAAATCTTGGGACTGGCATTCAAGAGATGAGGCTGGATGAGCAAGTCAGCTGAAGAAGGTACTGAGAAGAAAGTGAAACTGGATGAAACCGGAAAGAAGAAGGGAACTGAGCAGAAAAAGGAGAGACCAGAGGCAGAAGAGATGGGGAGAAAATATGAAAAGTATGAGACAAGGTACTCAGGAAGTGACAAGCATGACTGAGGAGAAAATACCGTGGGACAGCTCCAAGCAGAGGGAAGGAGCAGAGCCAGGCTGTCCGTGCAGAAAGGGCAGATACACCTGTGACGAGAAGGAGCTAAGCACACCACAGCAAAGCATTCTCACTGCTCTGTGGCACTCACAGAGGGCAAACTCCCTCTGCCAGTGCCTCAGCTGCAATGATGTGATGAGTTCTATGAACACTGATGTATCATATGATGGCATTCTGCCTTTGAAGGCTTTTTTGGTTTGTTTAAGCACTATAAAGTAAGTCACAGGGCCTTAAAAGAATATTTAATCTCAAGTTGGAAGAGACTGTCCATGCAATTACTGTATCACTTTGCTCTTTCTGCCTGTGAGGTCCACTCTCAATTCCATGATTGCATACCATTTTCCCCATATGATCTCTGACTCATTCAGTGTGCAGAATGGACTTCCTCTGGGGAATGTTTAGCTGGAAGAGTTATTTACATAATCTCTGTCTCACTGACTGTAAAACCCAGTAAGTATAAATGGACATATGAAGGACACTCTGCAGTTTCTGGAATAGCTACTCTACCAGTTTTGAGGGAAAAAATGTCACCTATGGTACAATTAGTTAATCCAATCCTTTCTCAATTTGTGAACTACGTACTTTCCGTTTTGGGGGTCTGACTGAAAACCTCCGGACCTGATTTGCAGATGAGCTGCCAAATCATAATTACAGCTTTGGCAACGCAAATTTTGCTTTGACTATTGCCAAGTGATAAATATGATACTGAACCTGGGGAAAAAAAATTCAATTCAAACTACTTGACAAGCAGCACTAATTATGGAACACTTCTCTTAAACCTCATTCTTCCATATGCCAGCTCCGTTTCTTGCAACAGATTGGGTCTTGCTATCACACAGCAGCTTTGTGAATTTTAAACCAAACACTGCAGTAATAGCATCAACAACTAGTCCTCCGAGAAGCCTTTTTTTCTCACCTTCTGCAAGGAGCATTTTTAAGGTAAGGAGCCAAAGGCTAAATAAAAAGAGAATAACACTGAGTAGCATATCACTCATAACTAAGCACCTGATCTATGCAGAGACCCTGAGGTAAAAAATTATATTATCAGGTAATTAAATAGTTTTCTTAACATGAGAGTTACCAGAGGATTGCTCACAAAACTCCAGTTTTGAAAGCTCTAAACCTCTGCAGGTTTGACTTTGTCCTTCTAATGGCATTTTGCTGCTGAAACCAAAACCTCACATCATCCAAAAAAAAACTGTCCTCAGAAATTGATCCAAACTGAGGTCTGAAAAAAGCCATCAAGACCATCAGTATTCCTTGCTGTCTTTAATAAATGAAGATGCAAACAGAAATTTAAGAAAAGCAGTATGTGGGTTGGCTGGCAACTTACTGAATGCTGCAGCCAAAAGCCAAAGCTGGTTTGCAGAATGAGGCAGGGGATGTTTCCCTGGCCTCTTCCCTCTACAGATCACCCAGTGCCTCTCTAACACTGTTTGACAGATATAAACAACGCAGGATTGGTTTTTCCACCAATGTAAATCAAGAGTTTGAAGATAAACAGCCTTACCAGCTTGATCTCACCACAATTCCAATTATTTCTGGGGTTTACATTGTTCTGTATGCAGCTAGCTCTTAATGTATCACAAGCAGAAGGTTTGTTTACCTGCTTCGGGCACTGCAGGGTTTGCAGTGCCAGGTTTCTTTTAGACCACTTCTGGGGGAGAGGGTTTGGACTTCCATCCCTAGTCTGTGGTTAGGCAAAGGAACACATGCTTGCTAGACATAATTTGACATCATTGTTTCCTAACTTTCTACACGAGTTTTGGAAATTTGCTGTATCCAAGCCCTGCTTAAAAATTCTAAAATTAAAAAAAAAAAAACCACCCCCCCTTTTTCAGTATCCACAGCTTAACTTTGGCAGCTTCTCCTGCACTTCCTTCTTCCCCTAATCACCTTGGTCAGTACAAGAGAGGACAGGGATTGTACTGGTGGTATTTTCACTGCAAGTTCCTGTATTCATGTAATGTATGATCTTTCCTGCTATCTGGCTTGAAAATGTCTTAAACTTATGCACTGATATCAGCAGTAATTGAACCAATCTCCTAAAAATACCAGGAAAAAGCTACTCCTTTCATGTGCCAAAGCAGACACTGACGTCTGACAGATGATGGGTTTTATACCTGTAATTAATGGGAGTAGTTAACAAATACTCATAAAAACAGCATTAAAAAGATTTTTGTAAATTAACCATGACATCTCCAGCCTCCTCTGCTTTGAAAACCTGGATACTATTAAACTAACATATGAATAAAAAGCACATTTCTTGTTCAGATTATGTGAGTGTTGAAAAATTCCACACTGGAATTTCAGACAAACACTTTTGTCAATACGAATTGACAAGAAGAAACAAAGACAATCTGGAATACCTTCAAATCTCTCCCATAACACTTGCCTACTTTGATAAATGACATTACTCAAATTTACAATACACTATTAAACAAAACTACAAATTTATCAGGAATGCAACCATCTGGTTACAACTCAGAAGTCCCAATTTTCATTGATGAGCTTCCTCTTTAAAACTTGGCACAGAAATTATGTCTGAATGATAACCAAGCAACCTAAATCACCCTGAGTCCTGTTCTACTGCAGAACAAAAACCCCTACTCCATTTCAACAAGCATCTCAATGAAGTTTCCAAATCACACCACAGGATTTTAAGTGCTAATGCTGCTATTCATAACTGATGAAGTGATGGAATAACTGTGGATCTTTTTCCTCTTTCTTCTTCTCCAAGACACATGTATTCCATTTACTCCAAGAATTAGCAAGGTAACTTCTCAGACAATTCCAACTGCTACATTGAAACCTCCCCTTCAAAGTTCACCAAGAAGCTATGAAAGAAAAGCTTTAGGCAACTGATTTGTATTTTGATTTTGAGGCACTTAGATGAATTATTAACATTTTTAGGTCACACTGCCATTACACAAAAATAAGGGTCTGAATCTTCAGCAATTCACAGACACAAATTCACTCCACTTGAGGCAAACTTCTCCAGCTACATCATGCAACCCATGCAACAGGCTCAGAACTTCAAAATAAACCTCACAGAAGAAAAAGGCAGCTCAATGCTTCCTGCATTACCATAAAACACTGAAGTACTACTGTTAACCATATCTTTTGAAGTACTCTTATACATTAAAAATCAAGAAAATATATATTGAGAAGTTGACAGAGTCCCTGGGAGATTCAGCTCCCAGAGCATTCAAGCTAAACCCCAAACATATCAATGACACTGAATGTATGAACTGGCTAACTCTTACATATTTAGTAGATTTTTTAATCACTGATGCATACTCTCAACCTTTGTTTTCCAGTGGAGTATTTCTGGTTTATGCCTTTAAGGTGTTTCTTATATCCTAGGCTCTACTGTATTTTATTTATATCTTACTGCCCTTGAATAATATCAAAGATCTCATCCATAAGAACGTTACAGATCCCACTGGTCACTTCTCCCTGACCTGGAGAACACAGGACCTGGCTATAGCCATGTATATACATGACCAAATTTTCACCTGCACCTTTCCTTTTGGTCCGTGCTTTTATAGTTCTTGTCACAACAGGGCACTACTCCTGAACTCCTAGATGTTTAATTAGTTTAAAGTGGCTTAGATTTATTGATCAAACTAAGTAAATAAATTTTCAATTAAAACTGACAAGCCTCTAGACATCAAGGTTTTCTGAATTGTGTGATTTTGGACTTACTCTGAACGTTTTACTACGTTAGTAAGTAATTAACCTAGTAGAGTTTATGTAAAACAGCTAACTCGGTGTTACTGCCACAAGTACAGAGCACACTTGCATAATAAAACTCTTGGAAAGAGCTTTTAAAGGTACCCCAACACACTTTTCCTGATGATTTATGGCAGACCATTTCCCATAATTATTTAAGTTCTAATAAGAATGGCATAATGCAAAATACTTTCTAATACAGGGTTCTCAGATGTTGAAGGGGATGTCATATAACCACAGTGCAGAGATACAGAGGAAACAATTGTGGTCCAAGAGCTTCAGCAAAGATGTGTCTCTGTGACTCTTTTGTACACAAATGACAACTGATCAAACTACATGAGACCCTTTATGAAAACTATCTCTGTGCCAGCCTCTGCTAAGTTCAGCCTGTACTGGTGAGAAATCATTCTGAATTAATATTTACACACCTCTGCTGCAAACAGCAAAACATTCAAAAAGAAGGACAGTACAGCCCAAAGTAATGCAAGCTTTCACTAAGTTTCCTATACACCCACAGAATGTCAGACTACCAAACCTACACACAGTCCCACAGTGTTTGCATGGAAAATTCCTCACATAAAGTCAAGTTTAAATTTCCTCAGGAAAAGATATGTCATCTTAACCCCACTTTGCCACTTATGTCAAACACCTACTCTATACAAATCTCAAAAGGAGAATAAATAAACCCTACAGTAACTCCTTGGGAATAAGAAGGGGCTTTTCAGTCTAAAAAAAAAAGTTCGCCTAAAAAATACATGGTTGTATTTTGTTATTTTTCACCTCAATGTGTGAGCATCCCAACTACATTAAAGAGTGCACACTTGCAGCACCCCATATCAATTCTGAAAAGACTTGTCTGGGAATTGTATTTTCTGTTCCATACAAAATTAAACACTTCCATTTCTACCTTAGCTAAAACTAGAAACACTGGAAATGTTACTGTTTCTATAGAGTGGAAAATTTTCAAAACTGCTTGGGCAGAACACCAGTGAGCTGGTGGATGGCCCAAGATCCCAGGTGCCAGGGGACCCTGCCAATGCCTACCTATGTGCTTAGGTGACAGAAAAGCACATCACTGTTTAATGGACTCAACACATTCCTGCAGAACATTGTAATTTCTATTTAATTAAGGTTCTGCATCCAAAAAAAGCCTTTCAATGGCACAGTTGTAACTCACCACCGGTATCATCAATGAGACTCTTTGGAAAATCAAATCTTTTAATTTGTCCCATCTTGATAGAGCTGAGGATTGATCCTGAGTCTTTTGCCTCACCTCATCTCTTCAACTGTAAAACCTCTTTCCATTTCCAAAACTGTCTTTTCAGATATTTCCCATTCCCCGCTCAGATGCCATTCTCAAAAGCTCTGCATGTAGGAGCACAGATCCAAGCAGAGGACTCTTATTCAGAACCAAAAGCCAGATTTTCCACAGCTGTGCTACCACATTAATAGCAGGCATAGCTGAAGAGGCAGGCCAAGAAACTTCTCCACAACACAACTGACTTCTTGCTAAACACCAGTCACATAAAATACTGAGAAAAACAACACAGTGTAACTGGAGACATGACAGTAATCCACATGAACCAGTGGGCAAACTAGCAACTGGGAATGGAACTGGACAAGCTCAGCAGAATTTTATCCATAAATATTTCACTGATCCCTCAGGAGTTACTCTTTCATACATTTTACCTTTACTTTTCCAAAGTCCTCTATGAATTTGGCCAAAAATTCACACCTCAAGCCATAGCTAATGAAAATTCAGATTTTACATCTATTTAGCATCACTCTTCATGCAGAAACTGTGGGAGAAGAGATTGTGGGAGAATAGGAATGGGGCTGTGGCAGAGCCTCATGGGGTGAGCTGTAATGGGGTGCAGCTGTGTAAGACAGGTGACCAGCACTGAAGGAGGAGAAGCAGCATGGAATGCTGATGTGTATTGACCAATCACAAAAGAGTAAAAGGACATGTAGGTGTTATGCATGTGAGAAAAAAGGTATAAAAAGTTGTACTGGGGAATAATAAATGGCTGATGCTTGCCACCATTTTCAGCATCAGTCGTGTGTCCACTGACATGAAACTACCTCAAGTAGTCTGGAATATCCAGAAGCCTGAAAGCTTCCCTGTGTACCCTGTCCAAGCAACCTGCAGCCTGGAATTGGTTTACAAATATATTCTCAACATTCATGCACTCATGAAGAGCTAGTGACTTGGCAATGCTCGAGACAATTAATTACAGAAAGTGCTCAGTAAACAAATGTTCCATTTGAGTTGCTTCCTTTGTTCTGGTGACAAACCACACAAAGAAGGTTGAATTCAAATTCTACTTCAACCACACACGCATATAATTCCTTATGCTTTAATGCAGGGGGAAGTAAGGGAGATTTACTCACCACTTCCCTATTTCTGAAGGAATAGAGACTACATTGGAAGAACCCTAATGTATTGCAGGTAGGTTATGGTTTCAGTTAGATCAGCCAGAACTGTTTGTGCAGTAAGGAGAGATGTTTACTGCCTGTTTCCTGCCAAGGAGGGTGAGAGGCAGCTGTGTGTTCTGAGGTGAGCTTGTATGCAAGGTGCTGAACAGAGGAAGCCACTTATAGAATAAGAAATAGGTTTAACGACCTGCAGGAACACTTGAACAAATACAAGCACTTCCGAGGCTCTCCCTAACCAAACCTCACAAGTTTACCTTTAATGAATCAATCTGTCAGTCATGTGAAATGAGTTCAGCTATCAATGAAAAAACAATAAATGTACAATCATGAGGAAATGATCTAATGGACCAAGGCACATTAACTTAATTTGTTATTAATTAGTTGCCCTCCGGAGAAACTGTAGAGGGAGTGGCTGAACACCAGGATAAGGGTTAACAGAATACTTCCAATAAATGAGATTTTCAGTTTTGGTATGCCCTAGGAAGAACTGAAGAAAAAAAAGAAATAAAAAGATACTGTTTTCTGCTTGCTGGCAAGACCACTGGTACATGTCGCTGCTGATAAATTAAATTAAAGCCCATGTGCAGAAGCATTTAATCAGGAAGAACAAGCAAACAAAGTGAAACACTATCAGCCTTGTTTTGCTCTCATCCTGGCCTTATACTAAAACTGTTCTTAGCAACTTCTTTTTTATAATTACATTAATTATCACATTCTAGAGAGAAAAAGAACTCTGAATAGCAATTACAGCCTCTATCAGGGTAACAGAAACATTACTAAATAAAGAATATCACTATGTAGAGTTCCATGCCTAGGAGAAGCTACTTCAGCTACAATTTCTCTTTGCTATTAACTCTCCTGTACTACAGATTTCTTTATAAATGTATTTATACAAGCAACAATGGCAAAGAGGCAGCAGCAGTGTGCTCATCTATGTTTTCTCTTCATCTGTTGAATTCTTCTGTTTAAACAACAGATTCTAAAACTAACATGAAAATATTTTCACTCCTGCTCCCTTCTGTCAAAAGAAATCTGCCAATGGCCAAACCACTCACCATGCTGACCTGCATGTCCAGCCACTGCCCAATTCACAAGCTCACTGCCCTCTACTCTCCAGCCCACTTGCCATTCTCAACAAACATTTTCTACAAACCTTCCTTCTCCATACCCTGGCAATCTCGGATTGCTTCTTTCTTCCACCTCATTTCTAACTTCCTCATCTCTAAACCCTTGCCCTCTGAAAAGACCTCTTTTCCTGGAAACAATTTTGTCACATTAAGTCAGGCAGAACACTGTCCAACTTTGTGCACTGATGTGTGAGGGATGAAATAAAGACTGGGACATTCGTGTATCGCTTGGACGCAGTGAGCAAATTTAGCTCAGAAAACTTTCCAAATTAATGCCCATGCACTAAGGTCATTTCCCATTTCCTTCAAAAAACAGAAAGTGTTTTTCAAAAGAGCAATTTGTCCCAGAGACTATTCTCAGAGGCTCAAATTAGCCATTCATGTTTTCCATTCCAGACAAATACACTAAAATTTTCTTGACATTAGGTCTTTTCAATTTCAAATCAATGGACTTTATTCATAAATAAAGCAAGAGTCATAACTAAGAAGCAAAAAGGAATTCATCTGATTTGTTTAGGTTGTGGTTTTGTTATCCTGTGTTCCATTGTTACATATTCCACTATGCAGGTTCCACTTAACAAATCAGGATTTCTAGGAGGCAGAAGAGTCAAATGTTCACCCATCCAAAAAAATATGGCCTGTCATGTCAACTTATCCAGATCTCTCCTGAACATTCTGCTTCTAATATCCAAATACAGGCTTCTTCATGTTTGCAACATTAAGTTAGATTAGCAGTACAAATAAGAAAAACATATTAGGAAGACATACTTCAGGAAATATTAGAAGGGCACAGGCAGAAACTGGAAATTTTAGCAGTATGAAAACCACTAATGGGGACAAAGAACAAAACCTCACTTGCCTCCCACATACAATGGGAGACTGCCCGGAGCATGGAGCTACACCCAGACAAACATTTTTGAACCAAATAATAACAGATTAAGTTTTATTTAAAAAATAACACAGAACAGATTTTCACTCCAATGAATTAGGAAGTTAAAATCAAAGCACGTAGAACTGAATGCTGGTAAAATAGCATCAGAAACAGAATGCACCATGGAAAGACATTGGAGTGGTCCAGGCTACTGGGAGCTGTCTCTAAATGCTGTTTAGAACATGACTAGCACTCACAAAAGGATAACTTCATCTTATGGGACTGAGAAGTAGACAGCCTTCATAATATGGCCTATCCAAACTCCATTTTTTTCATGGAAAAACAAGACTGTGGTGGTTTCACCTTGGCTGGGTGACAGATACCCACTAAAGCCACTCTATCACTCACTCCCCACCACAACTGAACAGGGAATAGAAAATATAACAAAGGGTTAATGGGTTGAGATAAGGATCAGGAGAGATCACTCACCCATTACTGCCATGGGCAGAACAAACCTGACTTGGGGAAATTGACTGAATTTATTACCAATCAAAATCAGAGCATGACAATGCAAAGTAAAACAAATCTTAAAAACACCTTCCCCCTACTCCTCCCTTTGTCCCAGCTCTACCTCTTTCCCTCAGTGGCATAGGGAGACAAAATGGGGGTTATGGTCAGTTTATCACAGGTTGTTTCTGCTGCTGCTCAGGGATAAGAGTCCTTCCCCTGCTGCAGCATGGGGTCCCTCCCACGAGACATGGCTCTCCACAAACTTCTCCAATGTAAGCACTTCCCATGGGCTACAATTCTTCGTTAACTGCTCCAGTGTGGATCCCCACAGGGTCACAAATCCTGCCATCAAACCTGCTCCAGTGTGAGCTCCTCTCTCTCCATGGGTCTGCAGGTGTCTGGCAGGAATCTGCTCCAGCACGGGCCTTCCATGGGGTGACAGCCTCCTCAGGGCATCCTCCTGCCCCAGCCCCTCCAGGGCTGCTGCACCGTGGGCTCTCCCATAGGCTGCAGGGGAATCTCAGCTCCAGTGCTTGGAGCACCTCCTGCCCCTCCTTCTCCACTGACCTTGGCCTCTGCAGGGCAGTTCCTCTCACACATTCTCGCTCTGCTCTCCTCTGGCTACATCACACCTGCACAATAGCTTTTTTCCTTCTGAAGTATGACATCACAGGGATGGTACTGCCATGTCTGATGAGCTTGGCCTTGGCCAGCAGTGGCTCCATCCTGGAGCCAGCTGGCATTGGCTTCCCTGTTGGACATGGGGGAAACTTCTGGCAGCTTCTCGTGAAAGCCACACCTGCAGTCCCCCCACCCCTGCCCTCTACCAAAACCTGGCCCCACAAACCCAATATGCTCCACTCCTCACCACTGTGGATCACATACTTAAGAATTATCATTAAAATCCACATTCATCACACAAAATCAAAATAACATCACGACACAATGAAAGTGGAAAATTTACACTAAATTCACTCCCTTGTCCCTTCACCACAATTACCACTAAAATTTTCCACCCTTGTTGCATTCTCTGACATTGTTCAGCCCATGTTTGTCCCACTACCTCTCTCAATTACTATACTTATCTCAAATTCCTTCACGTTCCCAGGTTTCATCAAATTAGAACTGTACATATTGGTAGATGAAGTGACTGATTAAAGCCCTTGAAGGTACAGTATTAGGTAACTGTAATATTACAGATCTACTTTCAGTATTCCTCAAGACACTCTAAAATAAGTTCACAAAAAATAATCATTAAATTAATTTTTTAAAAAATTCAACTTGATGATTAGGCGAACATTTTGCATACTAGGGAAAACTAATAGCTGTCCAACACATGAAACACAGGAAAAGCAGACTTACATTTGTGTTGCAGAGTTTATATTGCTTGTAGGCACCAATGCAGACGATGGCTGCAGCCCTCTGGGGCTGGGGATGGCCCTGCAGCGCCTGAGGGTTGGAGTCACCGCCGTGGAACAGACTCTGAGATACAGGGAACGAGGGTGACTGATAGACCGAGGGCCCCAGGACTTGGTGTCCTGCCTGGGGCCCACCTGGCTCTTGGTAAAGGCTCCCGTGCTGCAGGGAAGGAGCAGCTGCCTGGCTGTAGGAGCCCATGAGACCCGGGCTCTGGGGGAACAGCTGGCTCCTCGACGACTGCCGCTGCCTCCGCAGCTTCTGAGGCTGCTGACCAGTATCAGTTTGTAAAGGTAAAATGTATGGCACTTTTCCATATCCATACTTTCCTGGACCAATAGGATTTCTGTTTCTGCTTCTAAAAACAGAGAAAGAGAGAGAAAACAGTTACTGAATCCATAAACAAAGGAGCATCTAGGTATTTACAGGACTTACAGTAAATATGAACAAGAAGTACTCTAGCTTGATGTTTTAGGAATCTCAGAAGGCCTTGATCCTAACACTGACAAGTTGGCAAAAAACATTTCTTCCAGTTCAGAGCAATGAGTGAATACAGCTATTCTGGGTGACATTTGCAGGTCAGGAAGGGAGATGCCATTAAAGAAAAATAATTTTCTTTACGTACATACATTTATGTTTTAATAAATATGCAAAACAGACTTGAACTCCAGTGAAAACCAGAGATTATAAATTGACATACTTATTTTCTAGAAACAGAAGTGCTACAGATGTCAGACAGCCACCAGATCAAACGGACCTTTCTTTGGGTTTGTTTTCTTCCCAAGTCTTATATTCTCCCAGGACTCTTGTTAGCTGGGAACCCTGAAAGTCATTCACCTCCCATTCCAGCCCTATGGCCACGTGGGGCTTTGTAATCAATCTTCCTGGCTCAAGAGGTGTGAATGAGAGTGCTGATTTGCTCTGGCAGATAATCGACCAGCGACTCTTGAACTGTTTATCCCTGTTAAGCTGCTCTGTGACCATGACAATCATTGGTGAGGGAAGCTTTTGGTAGTTACAACAGAGAGAGTGGTATAATGTTTTTTGGTATTAAGGGAGGGAAAGAAAAGCTTCACATAACTATACAGGAGAGGAAAGAAAGAGAAGCCCTAAGCCTTGTGCCTACTTAGCCAGACCTAAACGAGAGTGAGGTTACACAGCATTAGTTTCTCTGTTGCTCCCTAGGCTGAAGAATAGCAAGACAGAATAAGAGAAAAGCAAGTACTTAAAAATATTTGCAGTCAACTAGGACAAAAAAGGGGAAAAAATGCCACCAAGAATGGAGTTACCATCTAAAGGTAAATTACTGCAGAATTAGTAACAGAAAAATATATGCATTACATAATTCATGTCAGACCACAGCCAGCAGACACCTCTGATCTACAGTGTTCATCTCAAGCAGAGGCATAACAGCTGTTCAATGCAGATCTGACAATCCCCTTCCTTTGGGCACAATTCTCATAAACACATACACCTCTTTGATTGCTCAGACAAATCTCTTTAGCACTTTGATAACAAAAATGATGGGCACCTTTAAACTTAAGCCAACCTAAATATATCGTTTATTTCAAAATTATCAGACAAGTAAGAAAATCGGGTTTTGTGCTGTTAATGTAAGGGTTGTAGCAAACATCATGATGATGATGCTGATGATGATGTAGCATTCTTACTGTTCTGACTTTTAACAATTTCTCTCATGCTGAGAATATGTCAGCTGTGAATAATAGGAACTGGCCCCTCTTAGCACATTTGCAGTGTCAAAAAGGAATTTGGTTGTCATAGCTTTTTCTAATTTTAGCCATAAGCAAACGTGTGCCTTGGCAAATCAATGCATTATCACTGCCTCACAGACTTTATGCTAAGCTAAGAACAATGCTTTGAACCTCAAGTGGTCTTCAAGACTGAAGCACTTTCAGAGCTGGTGGGCTGGTTATTTATATTGAATAGAAACTCTCTTTGAACTAAGGATATACCATGTCTTTAAAATACAGAGGTAAGATTACAAATTTCCTGGGCCTCCACCTCTTAAGTGCTCTTTACACAGCCTTTCTCTAAGATACCTTTTTCATTTTTTCCCTTTTTCCATCACTTCCTCTCTCCTTACATACACTGCCTCTAAATGGAGGTTCCCTGGCTTACTTCCAGCTGAAGCATAACTCGTTTTCTTTCTCTTCTGATGTCAGGCAGAATAAAGAATGTATTTCCCTGAGCTTTTCAGCATTTCATTTATCTTATCTCCTAGTATCAAAGTACTTCTCTTGTAAATGAAAAACTGCAAGGGTGAACATTAGCAAAACCACTCATTTATGACAACAAGGAAGACTTGTTGTACAACAGCTGAAAAGTTTCCTTAGAATGAACCCAAAGAAGCTTCTGATTTCTCACATTTTCAATTTACAACCTTTCACTGCTCCTGAAGAAATAATATAATGTTTTGGAAAGGTAACAACTTTCAGCCACCAGTTTCAACAGGGATAAGGTGAAAAAAACTGCATAGGAATTACAGATTTTTTTTCCCAAGACTTTCTCTTGTCTATTGGCAGAAATAATTCCACAAGCAGAGGGAGACAGTTTTTTCCCTGTATTCCCAGTCACAACAACCACACTAATGAAAGACAGCAGAATCTCACCACAGATCCCCAGATAAAGTAAAAACAACACCTAGACTTTTCTTTTAATTTTGTGTAGAGTTAGGTCAAGTTTGAAGCTTTTTTGCAAAATCTTCAAAGGCTTCCTTTACCAGGAGTCCTGTCCTGGAATGGACATTAAACTCCTCTAACATGCTAAGGAAACCCCTGTCCTCAGTGAGCCTGGTCCAGATGCACTCCTAGGTGCCCAGGGCCTGGCATTTTCCAGGTTCTTGCTGGTTCTCCTCATTGGGAATTCAGCAGCTGCCTGTAATCTACTCCCTGGAGTGCTGCTGGCTGTGGTTGTGCCCTATCAGCACAGCAACCAACCCAGAGCTAGCACCTACTCAAGCTGAGCTTAACACTGATCTACCAGCAGAAACAGAGGTTTTATGCCCAAGATGAAAGTGGAAGACAGAAGACAGGTTACAAATTTGACTTATAGCTTTATTTCCCAAAAAATATTCCATATTATTTACCACCGCAAAAGTCTTTTAAATTATACTGATTGTGCTTTGGCGTTGCTGTTATTCCTTTCCATTTCAAAAAATGCTCCAAAACTGCAGTTCTTTGATTTCAGCTAGAAAATGAGTTCTGAAGGAGCTGAATCCCCTTAGATTCCTATCAAAGCTTTTTGGCTTAAACTTAAGGCCTTCTATTCATCACGGTTTTAACAGTACTGTTCTTTAGTAGGCAAAATCCTCTGTAACTGAATCAATTACATACATTCTAACTTAATTAAATCTATTTCTGTCGCGAAGTATACCAATATTTAACCTAATACTTGAGGTCATAGGAAATTATCTGTTTTGCATCACTACATTACTGTAATTAATTGACAGGTTTTAAAGGACACTACCCATCTACTCACAGTTCGAATATTTAGTACAGAGTTGCCTTGATTCTTTTTCTAAAGAACTGAAAGTGACTTATATGCTATTCCTGTCAGCAATGAAGCTATTGAAATACTACTCAGATATTTTAAATGTTATTAAGAAAAAAAAAAGGGAGATGGAAAAGTCCTTGGAGACACAAAATGTCAAATTGGAAAAAACCTGGTCCTAATTCTGTAAGTTTCTGTTAACAGGATCGCTATGGGCATATATTTTTTATGTACTTTTTTTATTACTCCTAGATAATATTCTTAAAATAATTTTAGGCATGCATTTTTAATCCGTGGCATTTCCTCCATAATTCAAAACTGTGACTGGCCTACAGTTGTCCAAGTCAATCATTTACTCTCCAGCTCTCCTACTGCTTTTAATTTTCTTTCATGCTTTATATATTAGGCACACAGTTAACAAGGTGTACTTTAAAAAGATTCCACCATAAATTTTTTCCCCCTTAAGTCACAAAATAAACTGTCTTATACTGTTTATAACTGTTATTGAGTTTACACCTCACAGTATTTTAGCAGATTCTTTGACAGGAATCATTTGAACAAAAATGACTGATATATTGGATCTGGGAACAGATATCCATCTACTCCAGAAGGAGAGCTCCCACCAGTCAGGTTGATTCCCCTCAAAAGCCACCATGCACTGCCTCTCCCACTGCACCACAGCTTCTCTGCTCCACATTCCACATGCTCACTTCGCACAGGCTCTGAATCAATCTGGAGAAAACCACTTAAACATGAATGAAAGAAGGGAGCCCTGTGACTGTTTCATATTGCAAAATGCATGCCTGTCTGCTCACCGATCTAGAAACTGGCCTTACAGCAGTGAACAGACACCTCTGTGCAATATTTGGTCACAAGAGCTCAGGCAGCCCTGAGAGAGCAGCACACACTGCAGAGCAGGGCCAGCGGCACCGACCTGTGCCACACTCACTCCAGCACTGACCTGTGCCACACTGCAGCACCAACCTGTGCCACACTGCAGCACCAACCTGTGCCACACTCACTCCAGCACTGACCTGTGCCCCACTGCAGCACCAACCTGTGCCACACTGCAGCACCAACCTGTGCCACACTCAAGCACCAACCTGTGCCACACTGCAGCACCAACCTGTGCCACACTGCAGCACCAACCTGTGCCACACTGCAGCACCAACCTGTGCCACACTGCAGCACGTTGTTCCCTCTTACCAGCACACTGCAGGGCAGCTCAACAGGGCAGGCTGTCACTGCATCTCCCTACTGCATTTTCATTAACTAAAACAAGGGAACTAACTGCCTTTTTTACATTCATGGTAACTTTGGTAACCACATCATGATTTGTGCATATGCGCAGGTTATCACACATACATAATTCACAGAGTAACCAACAATGCCTAAAAAGTGTTTCTTCTGAAGAAATATGGATTATATCACATTACATCACAAACACTCTCATTTCTATACCATATTAGGGGGAAAAGATATCTACATTTTTCTGAGACAGTAAAATTAATCAATAAGGTCACTAAATAAACTGTCTCTTGGGAACAGGTTTAATTAATGGGATGTGGACTATCTTAAATGATCACCACTGATACCCCAGTTCAGCATAGCTGCAATATGCCCAGTACAATAACTTAGTATATTTGCTCTTACTGATCTCTCAGCAAGTGCTGTATAACCTCATTTATGTGACTTTCAACACTGAGATAGGATTTCAAAATTCAAAACCCAAATACTTCAATCCTCTTTTTCAGTAATACCTCTGATCCCAGGCAATTCTTAGGTTCTTCTTTAAGATTTGATTGAATAATGCAACCATGCAGTTGGCAGGTAAAGCAGCAGAAATTCAATGCAAGTAACCTCGTAACTCTGCTGAGATGCCTTATCTCCTTATGGGAGGTTTGGTTGTTTCTAGCCCTCAGTGATGTGGCAGTAATTCAGTGGTACCTGACTAAACAGCAGCAGTGTTCTCACTTCCCCTCCTTCAGTGAGCCCAGCTCAGAAAGGGTTGAAATGTTCAGTATGAAGAATAAGAAAGCTCAGGTGGTTTGCAGGGAATTATAGTATTGTGTTAACGGGTTATTTCTGGTAATCCCACTCAAAGCATGCTTGCAGTAGCATACTAAAAATTGATATTAATTTGGTAATAATAAGTGAGACCTAGAGCATGTCATGGGGATTAATACCCAGATGAGAGGTGTGACAGCAAGAAGTCAACCTGAGGCCTCAGCCATCCCAACTAGCTATTCATGTTGTGAAGAAATACCTCATTTGTTCATTATTGCTATTAGATCCTGTCCGGAGTTTTATTCGGAAGGAAAATAAACACCTTTCTCACATGGCTTTAAATCCCCCAAGTGCTACCAAAATGAATTCTTTGATTACTACTGCTGCTCTTAGATCTTTCTGGAAAGTTTATCCCTAGAAAGGGATCCAATTCTTCTCTCTCTATCTTCCTTCTGTACACACACCAGCCCACAATAAGCTTTTATAACCATAGTGGGCTTGAGGTAAAATCTATCACATTTTCATTCTTTGAGAGAAATAATGAAAGGAGGGGTGGCTAAGTACTTGAGCTGGGTTTTTTTCCAGATACTAAGAAAAGCAAACACTCATGCCAATAAATATAAAGCCTCACAACTTGAGAAAATAATATCTTCTTGAACCTGAAGGTCCAGCAATCACACATTTTTCCACCTCTAGGAACCGAACTGACTAGAACAGGTCACAGAAATTGCATCACAACATGTGGCTACTGGTTAAGGAAATAACCACAGAATTATCGTTTTAAAAGTTAACTGTAGACCTGCCAACAGTGTGACCTACATTTGCCTGGTCAGAGCATCTGTGAGAGAGGGCAAAAGAAATACTTTCAGAAAGGAAATTCTGGTTTGACATTAAATGATGCACTCTTCCTTCCCATTGCTCAAAGGCCTAGAAATGCAAACTGACCCTATACAGGGTACAGAGCAGCACAGCAGACTTGCACGTCAGCTGCTGGCAGCAGAATAAAGACCCAGAGCTACAGCCATGTGAAAAGTCAATCATTTTTGGATTTTTTCCTCAGTGCAAATTCTTCCTCTCACTCCTCTTCCAAATTCACAAAAAATGCTTTAGGGAAACCCCTTCCTTATTAACATACTTCTTTAACTTGCACTATTTATGCAAGAATGCTTTAGTTATTTCATTATTCTGGTGATAATTCTAGGGGTTTTTTTCCTGCTCCTATGACCCTAGATACAAAGTACTATCATGCTCACACAAGTGGACACTGAGGTTTGCTGCGAGGTTTGCTGCTCCACCACCAAAGCCTATGTGAAGAGAAAGTGAAGGTGGCAGCTGTAAACCTCCTACACTCAGTATATCAGTGACAGTGTGGTTCTGTGCTCTCCATCACCAAAACAGAGAATTGGAAATGCAACATTTAAGAAGTACTAAAAACTAGTCCATGAATAATATTTCCTTTCAACATGCGTTTTCTGTCATAAAGCATCTTATCTTTCTGCATGCCCTTATTACTTTTCCATATGTGCCTCAATAAAGATGTCTAAATTCTTTAATATTTTTTCACTATCTCCTCTTTCCTGTTTGTTCTTAGTGTGCAGTGTGCTCCATGCACTTTAGCTAGGTGAAAAATAACAAACCAAGTCTGTGCTACAGGGAACTCAGCCCTTCAAAGGTGGGGAGAGCTCCCTGCCTCTGCCAGTGGACAACCAGTGATTGTAATTAACACATTTCAATCATGCAAGAACTCTTCTTACTGCACTGAGTTAACCAGGGGAGCACTGAATTTTTTTAAACCAGGCTTCTAATTGTAGGTACCTCAAACCTCACTCTCCCTGAACTTCTCATGCAGTCCTGGCTTCTAATGCCTAAGTAAAATAAGTTTCAAAAGGTGAAAATGTGAATACCCTGTTGAAAGACAAGGTATAGCAAATTTTATGATATACAAATTCTATTTTGGATTTTGCTAAAAACCCCCTAACCAGTTCTTTGTCAGCTGCTTGGAAGCAGGCAGAGAACATTTCCACTTGCTGGTAAATGATACAAACACACTGGGCTGCTGTATAGGGCTGCTGTTGCTGTTAAAACTCTTTGCCTTGGAAGCCCTCCAATTTCATTCTACCATGTTATCAATGTGAGCTTATCTCAGTCACAGATGTCCATTCCTTTCTTACTGTTTTATGGAAGTCTGCTAAAATTACAGCTTTTATATAAAGGCCTGTACAGTAAATAGAAATATCCCAAAAAGTTTCCACTGACTGTATAAATTGTGAAAACACAAACTTAACAGCCTAACATGAATTTCCAATGGCATCCTTTTAGTGAACACTAAACAGTTCTACAAGTATAAAAATCATGTGTAGAGTAACTCAGATTTTGAAATCCATTTCTGTATACCTGATACAAACAGTAATCTCCTTTGTAAAGGAAGTTTTTACTCTGGATTTTGTAAGTCAAGGAAAATGATTAGGTTTGTCATTCAAAGAATTCCATTTTCAAATAACATTTTTTGTTCTCATTCTGTTTTTACAGTCACCACCAAGGAATTCGAAAGTTATGCAATACAACAGGCTTTAAAGCCACCAGGGACCTCCTAACACAAGATGGAAATAACTTATTATGCAAGTAAGATTAAAACACTGACCTTGAATCCAGTCTTTTGCCAAGGGGCAGAGTGTGTGGGGGTGGAAAATCAACTGTGGTATAGAAGCTTGTACCGTGCTTAGGAAAGCACAAGAATTTTCAAAAGCAAACATCTCCATCATACAGGAAAATGAGCGTTTTAATATTTCATATGGCAAGGCATTTCTTAGGAAATAACACAGCTTCAGCTCTGCACAGAGTCAGCATCATTTTCTGCTCACCATCGTCTCATGTTCCAGCCAACCCTGCAGTGATTGCTCCAAACCACTGCAGGCTGTGCTGGCCTGCAGAGGCCACCAGAGCAGCGAGGGACAGCCCGTGGGGATGGCAGCCCAGCAGAGGCCACCAGAGCAGCGAGGGACAGCCCGTGGGGATGGAAGCCCAGCAGAGGCCACCAGAGCAGCGAGGACAGCCCGTGGGGATGGCAGCCCAGCAGAGGCCACCAGAGCAGCGAGGGACAGCCCGTGGGGATGGCAGCCCAGCAGAGGCCACCAGAGCAGCGAGGGACAGCCCGTGGGGATGGCAGCCCAGCAGAGTCCACCAGAGCAGCGAGGGACAGCCCGTGGGGATGGAAGGGCCTGCAGAGGCCACCAGAGCAGCGAGGGACAGCCCGTGGGGATGGAAGGGCCTGCAGAGGCCACCAGAGCAGCGAGGGACAGCCCGTGGGGATGGCAGCCCAGCAGAGTCCACCAGAGCAGCCAGGGACAGCCCGTGGGGATGGCAGCCCAGCAGAGGCAGTGGGGCTGCTGCCCCCAGGCCAGCCGGGACTCCCTTGGAGACAGAGGTGCCAAGGGCTAGAGCAAAGAGCCTTGGCATGGCTTTGTGCTGACAGTTCAGGGCTCCCAGTGCCAGCAATCACCCAGCCAGGCACCACAACCTGGGGCTGTCACACTGCACAGCCCAGAACAGAAGTGCATTACAGCAAATTATTAAGTAGGAAAACAGAAAAAAGAAAATATGACTTCTGCCTCAATGTTAACACTACTAATCCTGTCTCTGGCACTCCCTGAGCTTCTGTAAGATCATCAGTGCCACACTGAATTTATATTCAACAGGTCTAGGCTATCATTTGCATGGGTTTGACAGAAAGACAAAGCAGTGACAAAGGAGATTGGCAACATCTGAACAGTTGGTCCAATTTTTGAAACTCTGGCTTCACTAAGACAGGCAGGAGCTTAACAGGTTAATTCTATTTTCAAGTATTCTTTTATATGGACAGAGTTTCTTGCAGGGGTTGAGAATGTCTTTATCAGCAGCAACAGAGTTCTACTGTCTTATTCCAGTCAGGCTGGAATACTGCCTCAAGGTAATATTCTTTCTTATGTTGTTAAGGACAGCGAAAGATCTTTAAAAAGGGAATTACAATTGACTGCTTCACTAGGAATCTTAAAGATGCAGATGGTATGAAGGAAAGTTTCTTTGGTTATGTCTGCAGGGGAGGGACTGGGGTGTTTTCTGTTTTGTTTGGTTTGGGTGTTTTTGTCAGCTACCCCAAAAAACTTCTCTTCATACATGTCCCAGAAGAGAGCTGAGAGGGCAAGAGCCAGAGAGCTGCTGGAATACATATTCAGAGGAAAGACACTGAAGGAGCACTCTACCCCAGGGGATCTCCATGCCTGTTCTGCTCAGTCTCCAGACTGGAAACACACCTATTTTCCTTTCACACATATATAAAAAAAATCTGATAGATTGGTATCTAAGTGGATAAAGAAGTGTTTCTCCAGAAGTGGGAAAATTGGAATTACTTGTAACAGCACAGCTTCATCCAGCCTTAAAGACTGTTACTGTGAAATTAATAAAAACATATACGGTGTTTAAAATATTCTATGTATTAAACAACCACTTATATAAAATTTTCTTCAAACAGGAAATTTTGCTAAATGAGGTGGTAGGAAGAAAAAAATAAAAACCAAAAAAGCACCAAATAGAAATACAAAACAAAACAAGAGTCTTGAGTAGAACTAAAGTCAACAGACGGTTGACCATCCTTTATGAAAAAAGTTGATTTTTTTTAAACCAATTAATATCAGACTGGCTGCTGAAGTTATGAATACAATTATAGAACAATTATTTGTTCTGATATTTAATGGAAATGTCAAATGAGAGCGCAGCAGAAAAGGAAAAATCTCTCAATAAATCACAACACAAATCTTAGAGGGAAGTGAAATAATCTGCTTAAATTGTAGAATAATTACATCTGCCCTTGGACATCATGTAAGCAGTCAGGCGAGGGCAGCCTTCCCCAGAAGGCAGTAAACATGGTAAAAGCCATTCTTAGTCTCTAACAACTTTCCCGTAAGTGTGAAAGCCGCAGCCCCGGGGTGCCCTCGGTTCCCAGGGCGGGAGGAGCCGCGGCCGCGCTCGTACCTCCTGTCCGGCCTGGCGCCGTGCCGCGGGCCCTGCGAGTGCCGGCTGCCCCTCAGCGCCGCCCGGCCGCCCTGGCTGCTGTTCGTGTGCAGCGCGGCCCACGGCTGCTCCTCGTTCCTGTGCAGCGGCACGGAGGTGCGGATGGCGGAGATGACGTGCCCGGGGTAGGCGGACAGCGAGTCCTCGTGGTGGGCGCTCGGGTGGGCCGGAGCCCGCTCCGAGGCCGGGAAGTGGCGGCCCGGCCGGCGGTAGCCGCGCTCCCGGTAATAGGCGGGGAGGCAGGGCCGCGTCTGCTCCATCACCCCCCCGCTGCAGCTCCGCGAGCAGGCGGACCAGGGGCCCCAGCTGCCCCACAGGCCGGGCACCCCGGCACTGCTGTCCTCAGGGGCATCGCCTTGCTCTTCTATCCTCTGCGGAACCTGCGGACACAACACACACACTTAGGAATCAGAATTCGCACTGGAGTAAGAGGGGAGCACGAGTACCTCGGTGTTCAGCCGCTCGCTCCGCAGGCACAAGAGAAATGGAATGACATAGGAAGTAACTTGTCTTATTCTCTACCTGCCGAAGGACTGCCAGTATAGGAGGAGGTCCCCTACGGCCATTCAGACAAAAAGTTTGTTGGTTGTTCTGGGTTTTGGGAGGTTTTGTGGTGTTTTTTTTGTTTGGTTGGGTTTTTGGGTTGGATTATTTTTTGGTTTTTCTTTTGGACTATCTGGATAGAAATAGATTTTCTTTGTTCTCAGCGATGGAAAAATTGCATGATGCAAAGCTTGGAAATGTGTTATAATGTTACCAAAAGCAGGAAATAAGGTCATTTTTGGTAATGAAATTGGATTAACAGACACTCACTGCTCTGCTGCACTCTGACGCCTCAACAATGGAGCGTGCTGGTGGCTGCAATAATATTTCAGGAGCTCCCATCTAATGTGGAACTTTTTACGAAGGCAGTAATGTAAGAGGACAGGTTGATTTCCAACCAACCAAAAATGCTGCTATAGTTAACTCTTATATCACCATTCTTACCCCAGTCCCCACATTACCACTTCAGGATGACCCACTCAATCCTGCCCTCACAGAAATTCCCATCAAGCTCAATAAAAGATGGGACAAATTGTCGGTCTCTGGAGTTCAGTGCCACTTAGTCCATACTTACCATTCAGCAGCACAAGGAAAGTGAAAGAAAGAACCCCAAAGGGAGAGGATCCTTCTCATGAAGGAAGTTAGGAAGGATTAGGAAGGGCAGGGTGTCTCCACAAGGAGAGTTAACCACTCAAGCCAAATGTTTTAAACATCTTGACCTTGGGATTGGAAAGGTATTGGCACAGCCAGGAAAGTTGCAATCACCCATCCCCATCTCCCTGTGGTCTCCCCAGTGTTTACCCATTCTTGGAGCTAGATAAAGTCGGGATTTCTCAGTGTTTTGCACTGAGCAAAGTGCTCAAACTTGCAGTTTTTCTCTTGCTTCTCTTGACCAAGTAGTTGAATCACAAGTTTCTAAAGCAGGTTCCCAATATCTGATTCTCACAGTTATTAATATGCAGCACATTATTTTAAATGAGCATCCTTTAAGTAGTTTATTAAAACTCTGAACAAGCTCTGTACCAACAAGCACACACATGCATCAATTCAGCTGGGAGACAAGAAAAGCACTGTTCACAAATATTTTTTGTTTCCCGTACCTCTCCAGCCCTATTCTAGTGCAACTACCTCAAAATGAGCTTTGGAAAGCCAGCCTTGTCTGTCACTTCTCCCCCCTTCACAGCATGAGAAGCTAAACCCATAACTTCCATTAATAATTTTGCCTCAAACATTATTGTATAATAGCAAAAGGTTACCATCTCCACACTTAGTCTCTCACCACAGCCACCAGGCCCTGTGCTACCTGAGCTGTGCCCAGTCTGCCAGGGAGCACACATTCCCCATCAGCTGGCTGCAGGCATGGCAGGCTGGGCTGGAATTGGTTTGCAGACATGGGTTGAATACAGCATTACAATACAACAAGCAAGCCAGCACAGGGTTTGTGGTGCTGCTGTGTAATAGTCCGTTGTGGTCTACATAATCTGAAACATTTCCCTCCTCTGAGGTTACTCTCACACTTTCATCACCAACCACAGAAAAAACTGCATTTAATTATAACTTCTGATTAATAAAAAGCATCTGCATTAGTGTGATGTTACCCATTTCTCCCATGTTATTTGAAAACAGGAGCAGATGTCTCTGCATTTAATGTCTTTTTTCCTGTGCATACTCCATTTGGCATCAGCCTTTAATATCCAATAGCCTGTACAACCTTATACCACATAATGTCAAACTTAGAACATGCAGCAGGGTCATTCTGGCTGCTACATTTGCTTCCATATCCAATAACAGAGCACCACTGGCTCACACTTTGACCAACTAAACAAGCTATTCAGTTTGTGATTTTTCCAGTGACTATTCACTGTCCATACTTACACTATGATTAGTGTGCTCTGCCTCAGATATAAAATGGTAATGACTACACACAGAGACACTCTTCTGGTCTGAACTCAGGCTGCAGTAAAATTTACTTACTGTAAAACTAATAGTCCTTTGCTATCAGACAAGGTTTCACTTGTTTGGACTACTTAATCATTTCTACAACGGTTCAGTACACCTGGTTTTTTTTAAATGCCAAAGACACTCATGCAGGCAACAAATAAAAACTATAACCTACAAGCAATTCCAGTGCTCACTAACATAAGAAGTGTGCCATTTTGCAGAAATAGAAACTGAATAGTGAAAAGTGTCAACCTGCTACAGAGAGAACCTTCTGGCTACCAGACTTCATTGCAGCAAGAATTGGTTCAGATAAAATAGAATTTTAACTATCTGGAAAATATTCTAACTATAAATGCACCACCAACAAGATTTTTATCTACTGCAAGTTAATCACAACCAAATATTTTGCTCTATAAACTCGATTTCTTTTCCCCTTTAATTTCCCCCTTTCTTTCTGTCCTACACATTTTTCAATTATTTTGCAGGCCAAGGCTTGGAAGTGGACACAATACCGTTCACTAAATGCAGCTGTACAATAAACAATGTAAAGAAAAGACAAGTTTTCAGGTGTGCAAGTGCTTCCAATTTCTACAACTGGACCAACTCCTATTAATCTGCTATCAGAGATTCCTTAAATGAGAAATTTTCTTCATAATGACTGTTACACACCAAATATCTTCCAATCTGCCACCTTTTGACCAGTGAGTGGCAAACGGAATTGAAGCTGGATTTTTAGAATGGTAGTTTCAGGGTCACCCCTTCCTTTACTCACCAGTACTCTGCATCTTTTTCTGATCTTTTTCCCCAGTTTTCTTGTATTTTGTCACTTTTGTACACAGGAGCTTCGCTACATACAGGTTTTATTCTAAAAGAGTTTGTTGGGGTTTTTTTTGTAAAATCATATGGAATTAAACATACTACCAGCAGGCTGACATAGATGACATTTTAAATAGAAAAATAGTTTATCTTTAATTCATGTAATTCACCAATTACTCTGATCCTGAGTCAAAAATTCAGCAAAAAGTAGGAGTACACAAGGTATAGAAATTCAGTGCCAATTTCTAGTACTGCCTTTGTCAGAATTTAGAAATAAGATCCACATCTCAGGATTTCAGCAGCAGTTGTTGAAACTATACTATGCAAGAATGTCCCTAAAGAGGAAACGTCACTCGAACTGAAATCCACAACTATTTAAAATGTAACTTGTTGTGCAGGAAGAAAATGGCAGAAAACGCTCTACTGATCTGACAACACTAATTTTAAATACTGTAGGACACTTCATCCTGTTAAACTATAGCTTAAAAACAAATTCACTGTTCAGAAATGTAGTAGGGGGCAGGGGGGAAATGCTTAGATCAGAGGCCCATTGAACTCAGTACTGTGGTTCTGACTGAGTGGAAGAAGCAAAAGGTTAGGAAACAGTGTAAGGACCAGGACATATCCAGAGATATCCAGGGATCTTCTGCTTACAGCTAATCAGTAATTTAAGGGCCTCCTTCAGCTAAACATCATATTGCAATTGTTTTTCATACCACTACTGGGCTTATTGTCCATTAATAGAATTAATAGATTTTTTTAGCATATTTTTAATTGTGTCTCCCAAAAGATTGTACATTTTACATTGAAAAGGTGCTTCTCTTTGCTCTGGTCATACATGCAGCCTGACCATTTCACTATGTCTCCCAGATTTTTCTTAGTGGTAAATGAAGAGTGATCATTCTGTATTCTCCTTCACCATGCTATAATCTGATTTGCAATTGCTAACACAATCCAGTTCAAGGATCTCTTTTTGAAATTCAGCAGTCCTAATCTGTTCAGTTTCTTTTTGTAAGGAATTCCTCATTCTCAGCACCTTTTCCACTCCTACATTCTTACATGGGTATGCAGTGCTGCATACTGTACTCCAAATATGAATTAATGATGGAATTTCACAGTAATAATGATTATAATGCTTGGTGACAGTATATACCTTTTAGCCAGCTACATAATGAAGCTGTTATAGCCTTAGCCAAAGTTACTAAGTATTCTGTAGATATTAAGTGTGCTATAGCAATCCAAATTCGAAACTGAAAAGGTATACAAGACAATGGCAAGCTTTAAACCTGGAAATACCTCAACCAATTCAGACATTTCTGGTATTTCTTACAATTTCAGTTGAGATACAATAATGTTATTAGATTTCATAGATTTAATTTTTAACATATTATCCAGTAATTCTTTTTCTGGGTAAATGCCCAGAATGGAAATGGACTCATGAACAAATTAACTACATCATATTCCTAAATATGCCTCTGAAAAGGATATAACAGGCATAAATATATATTTCTCAAAGCTTTATGGTATTACTTTCACCCAAAGGCAAAGAAATTGTATCCAGAAGAACATTTTATCACCTGCTCAGAAAAATGCTACCAGTGGTATTCACTGAGTTAACCCATATTCATATACTGGGTGCAAAGTGGAATTAACAGAAGCCAGCATGTCTTACTTTCAGCTGCTACTATCCTCTTTGTCCTGTGCTTCCCGGAGCAAAGAGCCCCTATAAATTCTGTAAATGTTCCCCAAAATCCTTCAGGCTTTAGGTGTTCATTCACTGTCTCTTCCATGGTCCTTCTTCTCGTTGCTCCCACATGATAACCCACACTATGACACCAAACTGTCCCTATTGTTAGTGAAGGAGTATCAAGGCACTTGGAAAACATGACTCCTTATTTATTCCATTACTCCAGGGTTGCACTTCCTTTATCTTACCGTTCTGACTAATTAAAGATTTCACTAGGGCACAGCCTGTCACAAAGAATATCATGCAGCTTTTACCACAGCCAGGCTCAGACTGACTGAGGATTCAAAACACCAGTAAAATAGTATATTGATTCTCTTTAAAATGCATATGTCAACTTGGGATGAGAGGAACACAGTGTTCTTCATGAACACTCACCTTTTGTGAATATAACTGGTCAATGACCAAGCCACAAAGTAAGAGCTGGACTTCACCTTGTTAAAATTTCAAGAGTGTAAAAAAAAACCAAAACAGTCAGACTCCCAGAAATGAGACCTGAACTGCTGCTCAGGGCAGAGCATGCCAAATTTTGAATGGGCTGAGGAAATGTTAGTTTAGTTTTAGAACCTGTTCAAAATTATGTTTCCCTGCCAGTGTTGTAGACTCATCTATGGAACTCCTTTAATTCTTTCACCAATCTAAGCATCTTAAAGGAATATTCTTTCAGCTTTAGCTCAGCTGATTTCCAATAAAGTCCATACCTATATAGCTATGACAATTTCCCAGCAGCAAGGCTTTATAGTCCATTTTATATATATTCATTTGAAACAACTGTATTTTTTATCCCTCTTATAAGAAACATGTTGGACATTGATGGTTTGAAAAAAAAAAATTTACCAAGCCCCCCCCCCCCAAACTTGCAGATAACTTCTCTCAAGGCTAGCAGAAAAATGGAGCAGAGGCCAAACAAAACATCATGACACAATGTGTACATGTCTGCCTGCTTCGTGTTCAGCTATTTTAATCCTTCAGTGCATTTTGGAAGCCTTTAATCAGAGAAGTAGTAAACCAGTTGAATTTTACAGTACATGGTAAGTGTAAATATTACCAGCTTAAACGATTTGGGTTTCCGTCCTTTGTATAAAATCTCTGTCTGAACATCTGTGCCTGTGAAGATTAAAGGGCTAAAAAGCCTGGAAATAGAAGACCTTTGTATTCACAAATCACTGAAGGGAGTTAGAACGCCTGGACAGCTTAACTGCCCCTTCAACCAACTCTGACCACATCTGAAGAAACCTTAACATCATTTCAATAGTCTAGAAAGTAAACAGCTCTGAAAAAGGTTCAGAACAGCTTTTGTGCCAACAAAGCTTGAAGCTTTCCCCAAGTTTGGCTAATTTTCTCACACCAAGACCACCTCCATTGCAGTCTGGGAGATGAGTGTTTTAAGGAAGAGTTTCTTTCCACTCTTCTGTGAGACCATTAAGTACTTTCAAGTAACAGACAGCTCACTCCTGACCTCACTTCTACCACCTTCTATACAACCATTCCTTATCCATGGTAGGATTGCTTCTCATTTACAGTAAGGTAAAGATGGTAACAATCAGGCCCTCACTCTATCACAAATTAGGCTTCTTTATTTCTAAAAGTATTCCCTCAGCATTCACTATCATTTGTGGCCTGGGTCACTAGGCTTATACTACCCTTGGCCTCCCCCAGGTCAGCCATCTATACCTGTGACAAAGTTGTTGCCATTCTATTTATTTCTACACTTCGAAAAATTCTTTGGGATCCACATGTGGTAGAAACACACATTTTATTTATTCTGTAATTGCCATAATACCTCTCCAGATCTCTCAGTGAGTCATCCACCCATCACTCCAGAAGCAGAGAGGACAAGCTGTCATAAAATAGAAAGCAACATTCCCTAACAGAAGAACTCATCTCTGAATCCAAAAAGCTGCTCATCTTTATCATCGCTCTTATCCAAAGCTTGGACAGAACTAGCATGCAGAACTGCTCTGAAAGAAGATAAGAAACTTATCTATGATTCTGTAAGCTCACCTGCACTGGAATCCAACTGGAACTGTGATATTTTCATTTTTTCTTCCAGAAAAGCACAGAACTCCTGCTCTGAGCTTAAAGAAGTCAGTATTTTTAAATTTAAAGATAAAAAGTTCAGAGGTCTATGATAAAGCAGGTTAAAAACAACAAAAATATTGGCCTTGATTTTTCAAAGAGTATATTCACATAAAATAATGTATCCTTATCCTGTCTCCTTTCCCCAAACAAAGATGAATTTTATTTCCTAACCACTTTAATCCACAACATCAAGGACAGGGAATTAGTAACAACACAGAGATAGCAAGAAAATTCTTTGCTGTCAGCTGTTGTTCTAAATATTCTGTTGTACTAAAAGGCTAATTTTAAAGGAAAAGTCTTGTCGTGGTCTAAAATCACGTCTCCTGTTTCCTAAGGATTACTGCAATTAGAATAGCAACATCATTAGCTAGTAAGACTCCATTTTACCAAAGGTTATAAAGGAGCAGAAGTATATCTGTACAGCTAAAGTCAAGCATCTGTGCTGAAGGCAAGCAGATTTACTGACCAGTGAAAAACTGCAAGAGAAATACAGACTCCCTTGCAGCTGAAGTGTTTCATACGAGTGATGTGTATGAAAATACAATCATAATGGACAGCAGGTATCCTATAAACAAAAACATTACCAGAAAAGAAGGGGTGACACCTGTAACCATTTGTTGCAAAGGAACAGCAGCTGTGCAAATCCACAGTGACTCAGCCTCTCCAGTGCAATCCAGTTTAGTTACTCAGCCCCGCCAGGCACACCCCGCTGACTTTGCAGTGGCTCTGTTAGCAAGGGCTGAGTTCCAGCTCAGCAAATCCTGACAAGTCAGAGCTTCACCCTGCCTCGACTGCAAGGAAGAACACAGCCCCCCCTTCCAAGCCTCTGCTTTGGAGCTTATTTAAAAGCAAGGTGGTGACCAGCTGTGGTGGAGGTCCCAGGGTGCTCCTTACAACTGTTAGGCTTTAGTCCTGGTGCCTGGCCAAAAGCCAAGCTTAGATATTAACTACTTTGTCTTACTCCAGTTTCCTCCAGTGTTTCAAGGATATAGCAGACTTACTTCACGCTTCACACTGTACTCTCTTATAGTGTGTTCAAGTAGCTGAACTCCTCAAACTGCTCACCATGACCAAATGAGAGATCTTGGCCACCTTTCCTTCCTCCTGTTCCACTCTTTTCCCTCAGCTCTTGCTTCTGATCCTGGATGCTGTTCCTTATTTCTCTTGACTTAGCAGTGATGACCCCTCCACAAGGGTATTTGAATCCAACACAAGAGAGAGGGGAGAAAACAGCCAAAAAAACCCAAACCAACAAACCCCAACACACATCCCAAAGCACATTAATCTCAAAATTCTGTGAGGAGTATAGTCACATTCACTTGATAAATAGTTGCTTTTCATAGAAACATTGTGTGTCTGACAGAGATAACATCAAGTTTATTTCTTTAATTTTGTGCCAGCAGAAAGAAATTACACTGAGCCCAAAGAAGCTCAAAACTCTTTAGCAGTATTGTACTGCCCCAATGAAAAACTTGTAAAAATAAATCCTGACACTGCTTCCATACAATAAAAATCAGTTTGTTAAGACACTGCACCTCCATTGAACTCCATACTCATCTACAACTTAGTGACAAAAAGATATGCATAGATTCAAAGCAATTTCTGTTGCTTCAGCGCTCCTATTTAGTGCCATAACAGAAGCAAGATGTTAAAATAAAGCAACATTCATGTCAGAAATTTTATATGGACAGACATTGCTACTATTTACATTACCAGTTTTGCTAAAATGAATAAGGCATAAATATAACTACAGCTTACTTTCTTAACACAGAAATAAATGATTAGTCAAGAATCCAATCAGGAGTGACTTCTGGAAAATTGAGAACACAGACTTCAAAGGTTGTCTAGGAGAAGGATTGTTTATAGTTTAACCTTCAGTTCACCACAGTCTGACACTTATCAGATAAGTTTAAATTTCAATAAAATAAGCACAGGGAGGGAGAACAGAGAGCTTGAATGCATCATGAGCAGCAGCAGAGCTGGTCATATGTCTAGTAGTGAGGACAAGGCAAGTTAATTGTTCAAATAGTAAGAAAGATTTCAGTTTATCCAGCTGCAGAGACCTTGTCGGATTTTAAAAGACAAGTGGTAATTATTTTGTTTTGCATAACATTTCCCCCTTTTACCCTATTATTCATGAGTATTTTGGCCTTACAGAGTACACTTGATATTAGAAATTGTATACTATGCGTGAGAAATAAATAAGTTAGATTATTTTAAAAAAAGCTCCAAGAGACTTCCAGCCAACACTGGAACTCTTGTGTTCAGCAAAAACCCATAAAAGTCTTTTGCATAAGAATTTTTATTTCTGTCTAATGAACATACCACATTTAATGTATTTACATTACTGTACAAACCAGTGCCATTTACAGTGATAGGATTAACAGAGTAGTGACCTAAACTCAGATGCAGGAACATATAAAGATGGGTTTTGTTTTCAGTTTTTGTGCACTTCTGACAGCAGAGACAGTGTTGATTAAAGTAAAGAAGCTCAAAACCTACTTCTATATAGAACTCAGGTAGCCATGTATTTCTGGAACTAGAATGCCTGTATTGGTCAATTCTGACTTTGTATGTCTGACAAGCTTCCAAGATTTTCACTCAAAAATAATAAAGTCTAAAAGCAGAAAACATTGCCCAATCAAACCTTCTCCCACAACTTTCCCATTTGGTTTTGTCATTTCCCCAAGTCTTTAATCCAATATGTGCACTTCCGTGCTATGGAAGTAATTTGGCTCATTATTCTAGCTATCAGTCTCATGCTATTATGCCAGAAACAGATTTTTTTTGTGCATCTGGGGAAGCAACCTGCTACGTCATGCTTAGCTTAATACAAAATAAACACACAGTAAGAATTGGGGTATGGTCTAATGTTTCATTAGACTTCAGCTCTAGTTATTTGATTCCCTGTACTGTACCCTTTGAGTGTGAATATCAAAGTTAGCTAACACCACTTTCATTATGCACTATTTTGTTACAAATTGTTCATCAAATTCCTCGTCCTCGTCCTCCTTCTCTCCCTTTCTTTCTTTCTGCACAAGTGACCTCCTCTCATATAGAAAGAACCCTGACAAACAGCAGAGACATCCATCCAGAAATACATGGGACATGCCAGCAAATGTATGTTGGGGTGACTGCAGGAAAAGAACAGAAAGAACTTCCAGAGCTACAAAGCTGAGAACTCACACTCAGAAACATGTCTGACTTGGCCTTCAGAGTTACTAACAGCCCCTCTTGTATGGAGCTTATAGGTAGGGCAGAAGGTTTGTGGAAAGTGTAATAATTACAGAGTTCCAGTCTAAACAAAGTTTGGCATGAATAGAATCTTCTCCCATAGGGTAAGAGCTGACAGCCAGCCTTGGGGCCCATGAGAGATTGTCACTAGGAAACATGTGCCTTGTTCTCAGTAAAGGGACGTCTCTAAGGTGGTTACCATGCCCTTAAGTCCCTTTAACTAGTATAGAACACACTCCAGACCCGTGGCATTTCTCATTCAATTGAAAACAAAGAATCTGATTTTATCTAAATTAATTCCGGGGCTTCCCAGAATGAAGCAATTGTTTCCCTGAGTTACTCTATTTTAGTTAGTAGATTTATTCCCCCTCAGGCCATTTGGAAGCTGGACTGAAGCATCTCTCCACTGTCAGTGTTACAAAAGAATGTCTAATCAGACAGAGTACTGAAACCAGAGCAGCAGTGACCATCTCAACTGCACAACAAAAGAGAAGAGACGTAAGATAGGCAAAAATACTAAATTGTCCTGCAGTTTAGAATAGAGCCCTTGGACAGCTTGCTGCAGACTGGACTGTGCCAGTTTCAGACCTCATCATACCGACCTCATTTAACTTGTCTTACAAATAGGCTGCACAAGGAGTTAACAGGACTTCTGTGTTCTTCTGCAGCTCTGACAATCAGACAGCTTCAGGTTTCTAGTCCATACCTATGAGGCTATTGTCCAAATAACTTTTTACCCTAAAGACAGTGGCACATGCACATAAAAAAAAGCAAACCCTGCAAACTTGCCTTTTATCTCCTTTTGACAGTATAGTTTTCAAAAAAATACACATCTTGGATTATTATTTAAAAATCTATAATAAAAAGCAAATTTGTTTTTAAACAGGTTATTTGATACCTTCAGTAATTAATTGGTTGTGTTTGAATACCAGTAGATATGAGATCTCAGTTGATATTAAGATATGAGAACAACATTCATATGAAGTGAATGTGGTAAGAGTGTGAAGAGACACAACAGCATTCAAGGGGTCTTGCCTCAGGTCTGTGGCAGAATCACCAACACCCACACATTGTTCCTGATAAACATTTGTCCAAAAATAGCTACTACAATGGCTACATTCACAGAGCCCTACATCATGGAAATTCTAAATATGATTCAATTAATATAATCTTCTTTATATCCTTACCATGACAAATTTTTTTTAATGTCAAACCTAAGATTCCTTTGCCTCAGTTTATCTATTCCTCTCAGTTAATCTATTTCTTCTCATCTGCTCCACCAAACAGTAAAAAACAGCCTTCTTTTTAGTAGTCAAAAGTATTTGAAGATTATATCTTCCTCCAGCACCAGTCTTCCAATCTTTAGAATAAACAATATGAATTTGTTCAAATTTCCCTCAGAGGTAAGATTTTAAAATCTCTTAAGGATAATCCCTTCTGCTTTCTGTTTCTCTCCAAACTGTCCACTACTTTCCTGAAAAGCAGTGCAAAAACCCAAGGATTCCAGCCAAGATCTCACTAATGCTGAGCAGGATGGAAAGTGTGCAGGCTGCAAGCCTTCTTAGAGATGCCAATGTCTAGGATGAGTGAACCATCCACAAGAGCACAACAGGAAATTCCAGCAGTTTCCAGCTCCAATCTCTAGCAATTTGAATAGCAACAGAGTGGTTTGGGTCCAGCTTCTGTTTCAGATATTTCTATCTCTGCAAGAGAAAGAGCTGCCCAGGAGCAACTGGGTGGTTCTCTACTCACTCCATGTGGGCTCTCACTCACAGGAATTCTTTTTTCCATGTCTTACATATGAAAATGCTCCAAAGCTTTAGTAACTATTTGTGACCTATAATACTCCATACAATTACTCAGCTAATTAACCACGATGAGCCTCTTTCAACCACGTATATATTTATTAAAAAAAAGAAACCACAAAACCCCCATATGCACAAACAGAAGTCATTTATTCCCAGAACTTTATTCAGATTTCCTTGCTTTACACATCTTACTGTAATGTTTTCACATTTCCCTTTCAGTACACAAAGTCTGAATGGTTCTAATGCTTACCTTTCTGTGTTCAATTGAAGGCTGTGGGATGACAAACTGAAATCCCAGCACTGCTAGGGAACTGAGAAGTCTGAAAAGGCAAACAGTGAAACAGAACAGATAATTACCACTAATACAAACCATGCATCTACAACATCTTACAGGGCTTCACACTGCAAGAAAATATTTAAACACTTGAATACCATTGCTAACAAAGCAGACTCACTAAACTATGAAATGTTCTTATAAGATTCTGTTCACAGCAGGCTCATACCTGAATGTATGAACCAGGTTCATCCATAGATTTGTCCAACTATAAAGCAAAAGTGAAGCAAATAGAATCCATTGATAGCATTTCATATAACTTTATGTTTGAATTTACAAATTCCTGGCAGTGCATATTTTAACACCTCAGCATTCAGTGTGAACCTGACATATACTTTGCAAGCTTTCCCAAAGTGCTAAGTAAGAATTCACCCATCAGTGGACCACATCTGCTTCTAGCTCTGGCTCCTCATTTTACAGATGAACACTCCACCTTCAGCACACAGGAAACAGAAAATAGGATCTTCCCCAGCTGCCTAACACTTGGGAAAATTAAATAACCTAATGGGCACAGAAGATGGAAAGTAGTGAACACAGCCCACCAGAGACTCAGGATAAGCAGCCAAGCATCACCCTAGTCCCCACATCTTCAGTCTAAAAGGAGTCATAATGGGAACCAAGCCCAAACAAACAGTTCTGTCAAGCCTCACCACTTTAGTGACTCCTAGGAGCCTGTTACAACTTAGGCACAGTTGGCTCTGTCTTTTGTTTGCTATAATTTGCAACAGAGACTGGTTTGTCTCCTTCTAATAAACTCTTTCACCAGAAAACATAGACAGGTATGGTAAATAGGATCAAGGTATCTTTATTTGTACCAGGAGTTTGACTTTTCATTCCACAAAGAGTATGTTTCAGACCCACTATAAGGGGCAAAGCTGCTAATGATTTGCTGAATTTCAATGCAGAAGTAAAACTGACGGATTTGGATACAAAATACATCTGCAAACTAATGGACCAGACAAAATCCAGCTGCATTTCCTATTCACAGCTCCTTCCTTTGCTCCCTATCCAGTAACCCTTTACACATTTCTTATTGTTCCAGGTATTTTCTGAGACAGACCTCCTAAAGAGAAAGAGGGTTTTAATGTTTTAATACTAAGCATTTAATTACCACCAATACAAATATTCTTCTGCTAAGGAGAATGTTTATCTTGTGTTTTCTGTGTTTGTTCTTGCTAATACACTGCAAAAGGAACCATTAGGTAAGTACTGATCGTACATGGCTTATCATCACCTCACCATCTATGCCCTTCTTTATCAAAGCAGTAAACCAGTGAAAGGCTAGAAGAAGTCATTACTTCTTTACTGCCACATCAATTTAGGGAAAAAAAAGAAGCCCTTTAAAAAGTGTGTTAGAAGGAAGTCTGGTATTTCACAAAGCTATCATTTATGATAAAACAAAATACAGAGGAGGTGGCTGAAATCAGATCCAGTGTAAGACGCTATAAAGAAATCACAGCAGGAGTCGAAACATGCAGTTCAGAGCAGGGCCCAATCACACAGTGGTACATGGAAGCCAAAGGCACAAATGAATAAACTGATTTGCAAATCACACCCAAAATCAAAGGCAGAAACAGAACTCAGACCTCCAAACTGCAAAATTACAGCATCAAGTCTGTCTTCATCTCACCTGCCTATCTCTTTTCTAAGTGTTTAAGCGATCTCCCAACATTTCTCAATGAAAAATGACAAACATCTAAGTAGGTGGAGTGCAGTGTCTGATAGGCCCAGCCTACATCCTCTGCAAATTATATTTAACTTCCACCTCAGAATCTTCCTACCCTCCCCTGCTCCCTTATGACTTCTGCTCCCTATAACCCCCCAGAGCATGTGAAAAAAATTTCAGACTTTCCATAAGGAAATGAATGCCTTCATCCTCAACAGGACAGGATTTTTCTGATCAGTCTGACAGTGCACAGATTTCCATGTGTAAATTCTTCTGAAATCATGCACAAGGTTGTGAGTTCTGAGCTGATTGAGAACTGTAATCTTCAAAGCAAATTACTTACCAGATTAAAGTTTTCCATTCTAAAACACAAACTTTTAGTATATGTGTGATTACTCTGTGCCAGGCTTTTCTTGACCATTCTTTAAGGAGGTTTCACTGCAATCATCATCTGTATGCACATGGCTCAAGGACAATAAAGATAGATTTTAAATTTGCTTCTGTATCTGCAATTGGATCTGTCAGAAACAATGGTATCAAGCTACTATTTCAAACACACAGGAAGTTTGCCACTCATACTTAAGCTATCCTGAGGCAAGCTCCTAGCTTCAAATCAGTGTGTGGCCATTTAATTTTTTTAATGTTATTTCCCTCAGCAGCTTGCTTTGGCTACCTTCTCTGGACTAGGCTTTTTTTATTTGTCATGCGTGACTAACTTTAAGCCTCCCAAGCTACAAAAATAGGCTTCTCCAATTTCACTGGGTTTGGTTCAGGTGCTCTCACAGTGCAGAAAAGCCAAAAAGAACAAGTGCTTCTCAAAATAAGGCAAAACTTTTCAAGTATACCTGAACAGGTGAGGTACCAATTGCAGCTGATTGATGGCTGTATAACTCAAGCCTCTAAGACCCTTGCTGGTACAGCCCTTGCTCTCACAGTTAAGGCATTGTTTGCAGCCAAGCACCCAGTCTGAAGCAAAGTCAGACTTTAAACTCTCTCACTTTCTTTTACTGGCAACACCAATTGCCAGTAATATAAAAACATAAAATAGAAACTTAAATATAAGCATACATATAAACAACTGGCAAAGACAGGGAGTCACAAACACAAAGCAAAGCAATATGAGGTCTATTGTAGGAGTAGCATGAAAAATTTTGCATTTATGAACACCTCCCAGAGTTCTACCTAGTCACTGCAGTGAGTGTTAGCTCTGCATGAATGAAGCTAGAGGGTACCAAAGCAGATCTCTCACATGTCCCTTAGTAGCTGCATTTTCTGGAGGAATATCATGGCCAAGCGTGGATTGTCCAGATACAGGTGATCAGTACTGACTAGTGCAGTGTGGCTCTTGTCTCAAATTCCCAACTTCATCCCAAATCTGCTGAACAGCCCAAGTCTGGGACAGCTTGGGAGGAGCTATGCAGGTCATCTTTCAGCTGGAAAGATAACACTGGTAGTGTCAGTAATGTGTGACAGATCCATTTTGATGGAAAATCTGCCCTGGCATATTAGGAGGGTGCTGAAATTGTAATTCAAATATTGATGTCTCAATCTCAGGAGAAGCAAGACTGGAGCAGAGGTGTTACAGTAACTCCATGCCAAGGCAGGGCACCCAGCTGTCATTCTTTGCAGGAGGCCAGCCTGTGTTTGTGTGGCATCAGGGCTGCCTGTCTGCTCTGAATCTGCTCGCCCAAGGACGGGACAGAACCGGACAGACCAGCTTAGAAACAGCTGAATGTTTCCTTTGTTGGGAAAGCTGTTTGAAAGGTCTTTCCTATGTTTGCCCACTGGCAAACTGTTTCAGGAATGCATAAGACAAATCCTTGAATGAATTGCAGCACAGGTACTAAAGCATGTAAATCAGCAATTTAAGCCCAGTGACTGTAATTGTACAGCCTCATCAAAAAACACAAGAACTTTCCAGTAATATAGACCATCACACTGGCACACACTAACAGATGCTCTAAGCATGAACAAACACTGGGAACTTTCTTTTTTCACTATCACCGAAGAATGCTATGTCTGGTATGCATATACTTGAGTATTTGGTCTTGGGACAAGATTTCTATTTACCCTCCTACGATACAGACACTTTTAACAGCAGAGCAAGAGACCACCAAATTGGAATTTACTGCAATGTGTTAAGAGCATATTAAATAAGATTTTAAATGTTTTATTGCATCACTTACCTCAAAGAAACTATTAAACTGTCTACCATGATCTTTTAATGCAAGGTATCTTGAAGTGAAAAATACCTCTTCACTGTGGTACAGCACAATGACAATCACACACAAATCCTACAAAAAGAAAGGAGAAAAACAATTAACACTGCTTATTCAGTATTTTCCATATGTATAAAACTGCATACAGACATACATTAGTCATCTCTACTTCAATTCTTGGGACTGTACAGCAATTTAAACTGAATATCTAGTGTATGTTACAGAAATAAATTGCATGCACATGATTTTTTGCAACAGGATTTCAATATTACCAGAGTGCTCTGCAGAAACACTGTGGGTTGCAATATCTTGGTTTGATTCCCAAGAAGGCAAATCTGATGTTAGACTTACTTGCCTTTTTAATTTGCATTTCTGGTATGTCACTCGTATAACAATAAAACAATCTCATTTAAAGTCTTGTGTTAATAAAATTCATAGAAATGAAAGTGGGTTACCAACTTCTAATGTACAGTAATATTATTAATACACTCTGCATTTTGTGAGCAATGCAAGGATGACTCTGTGAGTGCTTATACAGTTTGCAGAAAAAAACATTATTTCCTCTACTAGGGGTGGAAAACCTACCCACAATGAAGTTAAATGCCTTGCCCACAGTCAAGGAGAAAATCTGGAGTTAAACAGCATTCTGAATATAAATTTAACTGATCCTTATTTCTAAGTACTATCAGTGCATCACGACTTCTGTGAACACACAGAAACCCTACCAGACCTTGGGAGGATTACTCAAACACACTTTCATTTGTTTGTAAATAATCCTAAATGTTCAGACATCTGGGAAGTTCTTATTTTAGTAAATTTGTAACGATATATTGGGCATCTAAAATGCACCAGAATTTTCAGGTGGGAAAGAGACCCTTGCAGTAAGGAAATACAGCATAAATCAGGAGGGCTGGTGGGAGAGTGGCAAGGAGGGAGGAAAAGAGGAAATAAAACACTGTTAGAACATAAATCCATACATTTCAAAACTTGGTCAGCCACTGTCTGTATCTTTCCCTTTACAAGTGGTTATGTGTTGAAATGCAGTGAAGTGAAGAGAAACAAGAGAACATTGCTGTTCACAGATAAAGAGCTCTCAATTTCTGTCAGGCAGCCAGATAATTGAAAATTGCCTAGAATGGGACAGGACTGACAAGAACACAAGAAATGTGCAGTTAGATGAAGTACAGATCCTGCTGCTAGGAAAATGCAGGTTGTTTGCAGGTAATTGGACAGGTTAAACATTCCCCACTCTCTCCTGAAAAATCAAACAACAAATTTGATTTAGGAAATCCCAAAATACTTGTAACCTCTTCAAAAGAGAATTTCACAATTGATTAATGATTTGTTTAAATTTTTAAATGGAAGGGATTAAAAGTTGAGTACTTGGGAAAGTATCACAACAAAAGTTCTGTATGTAATAGGCTTGATTTAGTCCTGAGGAAGAAAGCACTAAGACTGAGCCAAACTTCATCCTCTCCTGCAGTTTCACAGTTCTCGGTAGATCTAAGAGGTTTTCTCAAACTTCTTCACAGTTTTCAGTACTTAACACTGTAAAATTGGCTTGTTACAAGATGGGAAGCACTTCTGAAAACAGATTTTTAGTCTAGATCTCCTGCAACAGTTCACACCTTTGAGATTTTAGCACATTCAGTAAAAGCTGCATTCCTTTAAACATTAGGCAAGTCCACACATCCAGCACGACCACCAGGCATTTAGACAGAACTCACTGATTCTGAACTGAGAAGGAAACAAGTGTCTCTCTGCCTACAACCTGACTCTTAATTACCAGGCATGCTGAGCTACAATAGTTGTTTATATCACTTATTGAAGATGGAGAATCTGCCTGTAATATGGATTGCAACCAAGTTCTTATCATCTTGGTTTTTTTCCAGATGTACTGTCTTTCAGATTTTTCACTCCACAATAATGCTTTCATCCAACAACCTTGTATGGAGTGACACAGTCTCAAAAGAACACTGCTATGGGATACAAAAACACCGAAAAAGCAATGTACACTCCACTAATCCCTTCTATAAACTGCACATTGTTTGAAAACCAGGAAAGATAATATGATAGATCTAGTTTTGCAAAGAAACAAGAGAAGGACCCGAGTGTTTCTGGAGACTGTTCTTAAAAACAGTGCCTAAAGTCCATGCATATGTTTTCAATTTTTTTTCAGTTCATTTGTATCTTCATTGTAAATGGCAGGCTGCATTACTAACTACTTTCAGCTGCATTTCAATGCCTTTTGCAAAACACCTCTTAGCACAACTCATAGATGCATTTCTTTTGAAGTATCATTTGTAGCACATAGTGTAAAAACTGCTAAATATTTAAGTGACTTTAAGAGCTTGTTTTCCAGTTTGTTTAAGAGCTTAGGTGCTTACAGCCTACTGAAAGGCATGTCATTTTGGCATTCTTTGATATGAAAATGTGCAAACGTGACAATCATTTTCCCTCCAAAAGATCCAGGGCAAAACGAATACCTGAAATGGCTACACAGTTAACACTGGGATTGAATAACATGAATTTGGCAGGGAAACTTTCAAAATCCTGATGAGGTGTACTTGTGTTCAATAAGTCTTGCATTGTAAAAGTCAAATTGCCTTCCCAGAAGGGGCTGAAAAGCACTATAGACCTTTCTAGCAAAAAACTCTCTAGTAACCCTGCATATAGCAGAATAGATATTAATTTCTTAACTGGAATAACCCACACTCTTCTACTTCACAGAGTCAGCAAGACTTTCTCCACTGCATTAAAACATTTGACTTTTCAGCAGTGTTCCCGATTTCACTTCCAAGGTGGATGAAAACAAGATTGATCTGTGAAACTGGATGGAGGGAAAAAAACCCAACAAAAACACACCCCTCCCAGAAAACCAATCACCTAAACCAACCAACCCACCTCACAGGATGGAGCACAATACAAACCTCTCCAGAGCCACAGCATGACAACCAAAGGGAGAAGTGTTTCATTGCATACAATAAAATGTGCACTGGGTCGCAGAAATGATTAAAGGACCCAGCTTTAAGTCTCCTCCCCTTTCACGCTGCAGGTGAGTGGCTGTAACACCTCCCAGCTGCTGCTGCCATCTCAGCTGTTACCCTACCAAGCAATGAGCCAATCATAACCATCCCTCAATTTGATATTTACTGACATTTACCCAGACCCTTTCTCACAACATTAGAAAATAAAAATATTAATTTGTAATGGAGATTTCAAAAAGGGGTAGGGATGGATAATGGCAGTAAAAAACTTAATCTAATAGGCTCATAGGCAACCACAGAAATTTGCTGATAAGGACAAAAAAAGATTTCTCAAAGAGTTAAAATGACACAATACACAGAATTATCTGGTACAGAAAGTTAAGAAAAGAGGAAGAAAGTTCTTCTGGGAAGTCAAAGATAAGAGTTACCCTTCTGCTAATTATCTTCAAGAAACGTCTTCCTACTAAAGAGGTTTGAAATTTTGCAGAAAGCCAATGTTATCCTAACCTCTTAATTATCATGGGACTACTCACATGTGGCTTTTCATGTGACTGTACCCTTTGTGCATTGTGAGTGGATGGTATTTCACTTCCATGAATTCCTATGTCATTTTAGCATCAATCCATACTTCTTGTAAGTCCTGTCAACACACATACATCTGCACCTATGTATTAACTGTAACAGAAATTCCTGAACATGTGCATGTGTACAGTACCTACTTAAACAGTGCAAGACCCTGTATTATAACTCACAACAGGAATGTGAGATTCATCATATAGAAACATATGCTAACTCAACCAAGTTCAGAAGTGCTCTGAGCTTTTAGCCTCTTCTACCTTGGTGACTTACATATATATGAAGCCAACTTGAATTTCCTTCAGTATTTATCTTTTTGGTCAGATTATGTATCTTGCCAGCTACTGAAAACAGCAACTTGAAGGTATGAAAGTCCAAAGTCCTGTTTTCACTGATAGGAAAAGTTCTAGGTTTTTTTTGGGGGGGGCTTTTTTTTGTTTGGTTTTTTGTTTGTTTGGGGTTTATTTGTTTGTTTTGTTTTTGGGGGTTTGTTTGTTTGTTTTTGGCAGGGTAGAGAGGGCTAATCATAAATAAGAATATCTAAAAACACTTTAAAGAGAATATCACACCCTTTAAGACTGCCTTTGTATCTGTTGCCTTGCACATTCTTAAAGTATAGTGTATCTGTTGGTTTAGTTGTTCAAATTTATTAAATCATGTTCAGTGCAAGTCCTTTGGATTGCATCCAAAATTCACTACATTCATAAGACTTTGATAAAGCACTCACAGTTTGCCAGGTTTATCTAGCTACATAATTTGTGCATACATCCAACAGCTTGAACTGCAGCTGTTGACACCTACCACCAGTTTTAATCTCTTCAAATATTCATTAACTACATTAAAACATACACTTGTACCTGAAAGCTGCATAAAAGAGAAATCTAGCATTAGATCTGATGAAAAGTTCTGATACTTACACGGAGAAAACATTTTATTTAAACAAAAACGGCAAGTTGCTCCACCTCACCCTGCAGGTACCTTTCTTTTTTATTTTAAATGCTTTGAGAACTTTCAGGTTCTCCTTCTGGGTGTGCCCAGAACTACTGCAGTCCAAGAAAGCTCAGTGCCTGTCTCCAATGTAAGCTTGATCAAGATCATGTTTTCATTTCTCTGCCTAAAATCTCAACCGCAGGGAGTGCAGTAAATGCGCTCCACAAACAACAGCATCCCCCGGGCCGTGCCCAAGGCTCTCGCTCCCAGCCCTAGCTGTGCTCCCAGCTCTACACGTGCTCCAGGCTCTGGAGCCGTGGCTTTGGGCCGGGCTCGGTGAGTCAGCCCCAGGCTGGGCGGGCACGGAGGGAGCGATCCGGGAGCGATCCGGGAACCCGCGCTTCCACACTGGGGCACCCCGAACCCGGAATGGAACAGGAAGGGGGAGGCTGAGAGCCGCCCTGGGGCACTCTGGAATTTTGGTCCCCTTTCTAGAGCTTTCATTCAGCAAATGTTTCGCTTCTCCGTGAATAAGTTCAGCTCATTTGTCTGGATCTCAGTTGAAGAACTGTGTAACCTGATTATTTGGCATCCTATCGTCGTGGTTCATGCATCGAAGAAAGGACTCTTGACAATAAATTCAGAAGGCTAAAATGATTTATTAAAATGACTCTATAATTCTAATATATTTCTATATCTGCTCAGCAGAGAGCATTCCATGCTCCTGCTGCTGCTTCGTCCAGGAAAATGTGTCCGAATAGTTTACAATATCAGAAAGATAAAGTAATTTCAGCTCTTTCTCTTCATAGGTAAGAAGAGGTCAACTAATTCTATGTTCTTAAAGAACAGACACAGATATTTTGTTTACAGAAAGCTTATACAGAGTAAAAGACAGCAAAAAGATGTTCTCCCATGGGAAAATGATCAGAAAGCTTACACACAGAGAAACTTATAATATGTTCATAGCAACAGCATCCGACCCTATAATACTTAATTGTTCTCTGAAAATCTAGGAAGCAAAGGTGGCAGAATACAACAGTAACCATACACACGATTTCCCAAAATATCCATTTACAAAATTGCAAATTTTGGCTTTTAAAAATAGTGTTATCTGGAGGGTGCCACAATTCAAAAAATTTGTTTCCATCTTTCTTGAAGAATATATGATTTGAAATCAAGCAAGGGTTGTGACATTAATCTTGGAAGTAAAGGGGAGAAGCAGGAAAGTACATGCTTATAGGTCATGAGCTGCAGTCATATTTGAGTAGTAGGATTTCTTTTAATTTTTCTTAATCTTTGTTCACAACACTGATTATATATTTGCTGAATGTGCACTAGTAATAGAAATGTCATATAACTGGAAGGATTGCAATAATGAGCCTGGTCTAAAATTTACTAAAGACTTCTTAAGCTCATTAATTGGTTTAAATATGGATTGAAGACCATAGGTCTGATAATCAAAGTATATTGTTGTGGCATAAAATATGACATATAGTTAGCTAATGGACACCCAGTTTAATTGCAAAGAAAACACAATGGAATAGCAGTGTTAAATTGATTAGTAATTCTGACATTATTTACAGTCACCAAACTCTGAAAAGGTAGTTTATGTGGAGTGCAGACTTACCAAACTTAAAAAGAGTCCAGAAAACACAAAATCAAGTGTCAGAAAAACTGAATCAGTTGTTCTTTTTTACGTCTTTAAAATAATAACCCAGAGGAATGATACTTTCTCAAGATTCAGGCTGCACCAAAATTGCCATTGTTAGTCTGGTTTTATCCCCTTTTTTACCTTTTGAAAGTATTAGATAGTTCTCACAAAAGCTTACTGGATGTTAAGTTCTCATGTGCAGTTTCCAGGCAAAGAACAATTATGTAAACCATAAAATGAATTACAAAACTGAGATCATATCACTCTCCAAATTGACAAAGAGATTTTTGGGATGCAGCTGTGTAGAAACAATTGCAAACCTATCTTAAGTTCATTTCAAGATTTCAGCATGGTAGGCTGTGCAATTTTGGCCAAATCCCTGGAATTAGTTTTAAAACTGTGCTTAGCAAGCACATGGTGGTTGGTTTTTTACCTTCCCTTCTCTGTCTAAAGAGGTTCTGTAGGAATCTTGATACCAGCTTCTCACTTTCCCTGGTTTAAGGAATTTTAACTCTTGTCGTAGCTGTTCTGGATAACTAGTGCAGAGCAAACTGGAAAAACCTTGTATAAGACAGGTGTGCAGAGACTGAGCAATTCTGTTCCCTTATGAAAGACCTTACTCAATGTTCAGCTGGTATATTCCACTTGTATATTCCACATTAAGAACTCCCTGTTCCACCCTTAACCGCCCCAGAGAACTGAAAGGTTCTAGAAGTTTCAGCATTTGAAAACCATGAAAGGTGCTACTTATCACAGCTCTACATATTAGAAATCATTACCTCTTCTAACAAAACACATTACATGTATTTTAATAAATTTTCCTTTCCTTGTAAAGAACTTTTTTGCTACAATCTGAATCTTCTAAACCAAGAATGTAGAAGGGGCTGAACATGTAAGAGGAAGAGGGAGATTACATGTTAAAAATCCTTTTCATTGAACAATCTTTTTTAACCATTCCATAGTCCTGATCAACACTTATCTGATTACTGATGTAGAAAGATATGGAAAAAAATATCCATAAAAAATATCCATAAAAAAAAAGCATAAAAGGTCAGGTAGAAATACCTGAAATCTCTATAAGCACTGATACAAAATATTGTATTGATCATTGTTATGACAAGCAAGAGAAACAAATCTGTGTGAACACTGCTATGACTGAACATTGACAAAATGAGCAGTAACAGCACAAATTTGTTTTCAACAAGTTCCTGTTCTAAATATTTCTCTACCAAGTGTAAGTAGGTGGAGTGGTGCTTTAGATTTGGTTCATGTACTGTTTTGAGACCCACGCCATTTTGTGGAAACTCAGGTCAAACTGTCTGCTGTGACTGGTAGTTAGAATGCCCTGGATGGAAATAACTGGGAGAAGGGTTATAAATAAAACGTCAGCCTGCAAATCTATTTCTTTATTATTATTTTAGATACTGATATTTCAAGGCCTCTAACTGCATTTCAGAACAACTAGGAATAATGGAAATTTCTTAGAGCCTCTGTTAGCCATACTAATTTCTTTACCTGTAAATATGTCAAAGAAAATTAACTTTTCTTATGCTCTTTCCAGAAGAGCATAAGAAAATTTAATCTTTAACCTCCTTTAATGAAGGCCATTTTCAGAATTGAAGAAAGGTTCAAAGTTAGAAGCTTTTCCTAGTCTGTCTCCAAAACACAGGGTCCCAATAGCATTTAACTGGTGGTTCTGAGGACCTACTGTCTTTTGCATGAAAACCAAGGACCCAGCTTCACTCAGAGTGTTGTAACACACCCTGTTTAAAAAGGTCAAAGAAAACAAAATATTTCAGCAAAGCTAATTAAAGGCACATGTACAAGGAAAGTAAAACACAACATATTTCAGGAGTATAATCAGCTATTTCTTAGTAATGCTGCTGGGAGACACCCCTCTCATTATGTAAAAATCCTGTATATTACATAATTATTGTGAAGTTAGAAGATACCTTCCTTTTGCAAAAATGAAACATGATTTTTCACCCATCTGTTTAATAAGAAAGTCTGTCTGGCAGACACAAGTCCTTTTTTTTCATTTTTTTAAACTGCTTCCCATGAGAATGGTGTTCAAAAAACATTGTAAATACATGCCTAGGCATCAATATCTTCCATGTAGTAAAAGAAAGGACAAAATACAGGAAGCTGTGCCTCGGAGAATAATTTTTAAAGTATTAGGCAACATTCAACATCATTTATAGGTGAAGAACAAGTGTTCTTATTGCTCATGTACCTTCTGAAAGGAATATTGCATTTACTGGTAAATAGATGTGTGTGTCATTAGCCTATCACAATTAACTCTCTGCATTGCTCCAACACAAATAGAAAAACTGATGTAAACTACTTTGTCCATAAACTAGAGCTCATTCACAATAACAGGAGAGTAAAAGGAGTCAGCAATTCCTCTGTGAATTCACAGAAACATTTCTAACAATAGAAAAATCCTGAATTTCTGTGATTTCATAAGGAAGGAATTAACCAGTAGAGGAAGGCTTAAATACATCACAGTCCTCATTATTATTTTTATTTAATTTAAAAAAATTCTCCCCATCAAGTTATCACTTGAACACATGCAATCTCAAAATATTAACTCTTACAAAGTTCCTCCTATTCTATTGGCATGATTTCTGAGGTGTTGACCAGTGTCAGAACACAACATGGAGGACAGTATGAGATGTGAACTTGTAATCTTTGCTTGCTTATTCAAAAATGAAATATTTTCTTTGGTGTATCAGTGGGAACCATCTCTCAGCATAAGTAACACCTCCAAAAAGCAATGCTTTCTGGGAATATTCCTACATTATCCACAGCAGACAAGGACAGAATTGTTTCAGTACAGGGACTCTGCAAAAGTCAAACTAAACCCCTTTTAAACTTGTTAGCCAACCTCTAATGGCTAAGCTAAGCCTTCTTAGTCCTTGGAAGAGATCACTTTGCATCTTCCAGTTACCAGAGAAACTGTACCAGTTGCAGACTTGTCAAGAATGACTAGGTATTTCTCTTCTGGGTAGCTACTCATATCCACCATCATCAGAGACGTTTGATTTTCTAAAGTTAAACTCTATGCAGAGGAACAGTTACTAACTGGAACATGTACCTATAAATACAACACAGGCATCCTATTGAAATCAGCAGTAATATCCTTGGGATTCAATTTCAGACTTCAGCTACAGTGATTCCAAGGGCTTCTGTAGCATTATTCTTGATGGACTAAACTATAAATGGGATAAAAACCATTTCTGGGGAACTTCAGAGATTTCCCTGCCTGTTATGTAGCTCTCTGCCTTGGGTTAGGCATTCTAAAGGAAGGCTGGCATTCCCTGAAGACTGAATGGGTCTTTGACACAGAGGAACAATTAGGGGAAGAAGCCCCAAAAAACCCAACCCAAACCTATTAGCACAGGTAAAAGCAAGGCAATTCTGTGTCAGTTTATTAGTCCATATTAGAAACAGAATACATTTATAGGTGGATATGCCAGGCCACAGCCCAACAAGTCTCTCTCTCCCCTGCAGTTTGGCAGCAAGGGCACAATGTAGTCCAAGGACAAGAACTATCCCCAGTGTTTCAGTGCAGGGCTGCACTGCAGACCACTGGCTCCTGTACTTTCTCTAATGGAGATTAATGTGGGCACACATCCCAAAATAACTCATCAAATCCTTTCCTACACAAGTTTTCAATGACAAGTGTTTTAACATACATTTCAACACTGCCAAAACTGGAAGGAAAAACACCACAGGTACCCACTGATGAACACTTTGTACTAACAAATGTCCAAGAAAAAGGGACCAAGGCTTTCGTAATAGACTCTAAACATGATGAAAACCCTCTTCCCTTCAGGGCTCTTCTGCAGTCAGCAAACTGCTGTATTTTGGCAAAAAGAAGATATTTCTCTTTTCCATCATGCAACTCCTACATGACTTGGGCTTCACTTCAATCAGTGACCAGTACTGCTCGGGTGACAGCCGTGTTGCAAGTCAGTTGTCGTGAAAAAGCTGAGCAACAGCTTGAAGGTGCTGTACTGTCCTGGGGCATGGAGGGGCAGAGGTGCACCATCCTAAACATTCAAACAACACCTTGTCCTCTAACATTTGGGATAATTTGGGCACCAAACATTTGCTAAATAGTTTCAGTAGATGAGAGCAACACAAGGCTTCAACTGACAGGGGCCAGACACAAGGATGTAGAACTTCTCAGGTACCTATGTGGGAATATATTTTAGGGACCACCGAAAAATAAGTGACACATGTCCAAAATAAACAGTGCTGAGATTATGATGACATCCTGGTAACTGCTGAACATGCCTTTGCTCAATAAAGCATAAAGAAATCAACTGTTCACATCAAGGAAATGTCATATACCTAATAGTAAGACTTAGATGCTTTATTTTTTAAGAGGAAGTACAGAAAACTGCTAGATCATGGACAGAAAAACAGATCACTGTGTAGCTTACACATCTTCATTGTGCATTTCAGAGTCTTGACTCTTGAAACATCTTGAAATGAATGAGTTGTGCAAGATTGCCTAAACTACGTTATTAAATAATACTATAAGAATGATGAGATTCTAATTTATTTCTGATTAAAATTCTCTCTGATGTGAGGCTCCCCACATACTGGTACAGAAATGCAACAATGGAATTTGAAGCTTTCTTGTTTTCTTCTATGTTTCTACATAATGATGAATAATAGGTCTAATGAGAGATCTTGCAAGAGCACAGTGAAATTAAGTACTTTTTTCATAATTTTGAAATAGAATACCAGGGAACTTCAACCCAACATGAAACAACAAACTATCAATGGATCTCTGACAGCCAGCTGGAAGAATGGCAGTAAGTTATCTTGTACATCTTTAGCAAATATTAGATTCTGAATGCAAGTAAATACAGGGATGCCTCAGAGAACACACTGAAGAACTGTTCCACAGAGGTCAATTTAGCTTTCATCCATATTAAAATTTAGATGAGGTCTCCAGCACAACAACATAGACATTCAATATGTTTATCTGCTGGGCTTGATATATATAGAATCTTACAAATAGTTCAGTTCCAAAACTGGACTGGCAACAAAGATAGTAGCATCAGATGCCAATTGTGCTGCCAAGCCTTTACCACTTAAAGGGGTACATTTGCAGAGGTGCATCTCTTTTCTATGGGAAGATGATGTTAATGGAGAAAAATGAAAAAAACCTAAGTTACTAAGCTTTAGTTAGTAAAGACGACAAACAACGCTATCATTGTGTCTTTTCAAGAAAGAGAAATTAAGATTCAGCATGATTAGTGACAGCAGAAGAAATGTAAAATCCCTATGCTCAGGAATCCAGAAACAACTTACATTTTCAATTCTACCCCTGAGACTGATGCCACTGAATATAATTTTCCTGAAGTCCTTATTTGGTTTGGGTTTCAGAAATATCCTAATGCTTGTATCAATCATAACCTCCATGTGGTGAACCCTTCAGCCTCCTGCATTTTAAAGCTGAACTGCAAGATCCTTTAAGTGTTGGGAGAGGGAGCTGTTTATTCTTATCCAGTCAGCTTGAAAGGGATTTTAGACATCCTACAAATCTTGTCTTGCTGCTATGCCTCATGTGCTCTGGTGGTCTAAATGACAGTTAGTATTTCAGTCCCTTTAGTGTAAACTGCATGAACTGTTACACTCCTACAGGAGATACCAGTCCTTGACACAAAAACACAAAGATAATCATACATTCAAGGAATCTTGGGCTATCATTCACTGAGCAAGGAAGTTGAAACCTTTCACCAGCTGCATATTAAAATCTCCCTATTAGGAAATTTATAGTTTGGGAGATGCCATCCAGTGGCCTGTGAAGAATGAGTTTATGGTTGACAGATAAAAGATCCAACCTTGCAGAATCACCAACAGCCCTCATCACCCTTGCTAGTAGTATTATTCAAAAAATCTGAACGAGTTAGGAAGATGCCTTTTTGACTTCCAGTCATCCTTTCCAGGTCAGGTTCTAGTCTTGAGTTTTTCTCAGCCTATAAGTAAACTCAATACTGCTTCCAAAAAAGGTTTGCTTAGAGAGTAGGACTAAGACATGACTGTAGTCTGACTTTGAAAGAACTGAATCAACTTTGCTACTTGTAAAGTCATTCACCAGAGCTAATGCATACAAGTGCCCACTCTTATATCTGCAAAAGCCAGAAGGGTTGAAGAGAAAAAACAGTAAGAAATACCATACTTCCCTATAATTCCTGTATGGGCTTGCAGAGAAAGGTAGGTTAAAGAAAACCCCTTTTTAACAAAGCAGTGGAAACCATCAGTACAGTTAGTCACCACATAGTAAAGAGGTGAGTCTGCCTCCCCAGTTAGCCATACACTACTTTATTCAGAATAAGGTAGCCCCAACATACCTGCAACACAGCAGTTTGAGCAAAATGATTATACTTAGTTTAGTGAGACCCTGTACCTCACAGTTTAACAGCATACCCAGATTAGGAGGATGCCAAGAGGGGGACGTGTGACTACCACCATACAGGTCCACTCACTGACAGCATATGCAGCCTTTTGGCTGTACCAGTCACTGACATTTCAGGTTAAGGTATTCTTTTCTGTCTGTATATAAGAGAAGTTTTAACACATAAGCATCTTTGCTCACTACCTCTGTTAATCAGATGCAGCTTAGAAACTGTACTTCATAGTGGTAGTTTCAGAGTTGGCAGCTGTGCAAGTCACAACGGAGTCACTTCCCTCTTCTGACCACAATAATAGCCAAATCTAATTCAGTGTATCAAAGTCATCTCCAATCCAGAAATCTCTGCCACCATTATACCAAGTTCCAGAATTTTCACAACCATTCCTGCTCAAGAAAATCTATTCAAGTGGCTGGGACTTGGCCTAAGCAAAGTGAATAGGGCCCTCATTGCATCAGGTAAAAAGAAATCAAAGGTCATCTCTTGGCAGCAGAGCCTGAACTTATTTGTGCTTGAGGGCAGGTTATTACAGCACACTGACCCTCACCCGACGTCACTTAGTGCTTCCCCATGTGTCTGCACACTGAAAAACAGCAACTTAAAATGTGAATGTGAGACTTCTTGAATCTGCATGACAACAAGAACAGCCTATTACAAAACACTGGCAAAGGAAGCCAATGAACTCCTCCAACACTGTGGACTTCATTTGCTGCTTTATATAACTGGTATGCCAGAGGTGATAGAGTGATCTTTAAAAAAAGGGTGACCAAATTTCATATGCTGTCTTTTGGGTTGTTTTAATCAGAGTCTACTGCTGTTGCACAAACTGCTTAGAGTCAGACAGTCTTATATAGTGACTTTTAATCTTCTACTTGAGTACTCACTGTTGGAGATAGGTGAAGACCTGCTGAAAGGAATGCAACTCGAATGGAATCACTCTGGGCACTGCTTCAGTGTGCTTGCTCCCTGTTCTAACATAACATCTATATGGTCTGAGGAAACAGGTATTTTGCAAAGCCCAGATTTTGAAAAGCCCTTCTAACATAACTTTAAGGAAACAGCAAAACAAAAAGCAGAAGCAAACCCTACCTTTCTGAATCTTCAGGTGCCAGGAAGACACATTTGGAAACAGTTTCTCCCCCTCTCCCATTTCAAAGCAGTAGAAACAATCACAACTAAATCACAAGCACTATGGTTCAGAAGAAATCAGAAAATTATAGTTTATGTGCAATTTTAACAGTATGAAAGCAGCAAAGATATTTTAGCCCTTTCATGCCCTCATGATTCAAAACTGCATTAGGATTTTTTCTTGTTTAAAATAAATCTTAGTTATTATTATTTAAATTTTGAACATGCTCACAACCATCACTGCATTCGGCCATGGTGTGATGAATTTGGCCAGCAACAAACACAGGCAGAAGGCACAGCTTCATGACAACTGATTAATTACAGCAACATTGTGAATGCCTAAGTAATAAATCTGAACCTGATCCTGCAACACTGTAAACATTCCTATGGGAAGAAACAAAAGTACTCCAGTTGCCTTAATCCGAGAAACTCTCTGAGCTGGAGGAGGGCAGTAAGAAAGAAAGAACAAAAGAGACAATCTTTTTGGTGTGCAATATGTATTAATGAGTACAAGCAATGCATGAAGAAGAAAACAAGTATAAGAAATTACACTTTTAATGGCTGCTTATCACTACAAAAAAATAAAAACTGACATCCTGCCTTAACTCATGTGTTTCAACACATGAACAGTATTTCCTGGGCCAACAAAACTGAACAATAGTAACAGTTAATGCTTAACCCACTCTATTCTTTTAAATCCTTATTCATATGCTGGTTTAGTAAAGTGCTTCAATTTCACATAGAGCCCCTGAAAATCTGCAAGGAGGTTTGCCCACTGTTCCCCACTCACTTCCCCAGCTGCTGAATGCAGCTCCACAGAGCTACAAGAAAATGAGACAGAGCTTTCATTTCTGCCAGATTAAGTAATTGCATCCATTCCATACAATTTATCACTCTTTTGGGCAGCTTGTGTCATGGGATGACATTTTATTGTAATTATGCAGGGTGGGATTGGACAGGCTCGTGCTTCTCTCTGCCAATCTGATAAGCAAAACTATTTATTTTTTTTTACTTTCGTAGAAACTACATGTTTTGGATAAAAATAACCAAACAAAAATACAAGTATAATGCACAAACAACTAATGGTTTGATATTACCAAGTCAGGACTACAGCAATCACCTTTCCTGTGGAAAAAAATCCATGATATCTGAATACTTTCCAAGTCAACATTTACTCTCAGATTAGTGTCAATAGTTTTGCTGAATTTGCCATTTACAGATAGGTTTGTCCTTCCATGCACTTCTCTGCAGCTAATCCAAAGGCAGTATCAGGGGAATCCGCCTGATTCAGGATTACAGATTTCAGTCACACAATATTCAAGTATCCAAGTGACGTTTTTCTCCTGGGGGAGTAGTATCCAAGTGCTGATCCAGCAAGGCCAAGCACAACAGATGTTTTTCACCAAGAAGCAGGTTTCATGAAGAAGGGCTTTTAAAAGGGCTTCTTTATCCATCATTTTCCCAAAACCAGAGCAAAGAAAACACATTCCAACTCGGATATCATGACTCACATAGAAGGGAACAAGCAGGAAACCACAGTACTTCTATCAGTGTTACAGACAGTATCCTCAGGCTCCCAACAAACACTTCACTTTGGGAAGCCTTCTCCTCCTGTTCTCTTATCTCACCAGGCCATGCAATCCCAAAGGACAGATCTTGCCCCACCTCCTGGGCAAGCCAGGTCCAAGGTGCCACATCAGCCCGCTAGTTCATCAACAGAGACAAACTGGGAGAGTCTGCTCACTACCAGGTTTCTCTGCTAAACTTCATTTTGGTACCAGAAGAGGTCAATACAATCCAGTCAAAGATAAAGAAAGTTCAGAAGTTGAAAGTTCAGAAGTTGGAACTTCTGTTGTCACAGCAGTTATCTCTTGGGTTTACTGAAAGGGACTATTCTTTTATTAATGTTTGTATTTTAAGAAGCTTGAGTTTAGGAAAAAAGCACAAGTAAGCAAAGTTAAATCAACAAAAATAACATTCAAAAAAGGGTAGTTTTCTGTATTTGTCTCTACCCTTAATCACATATGGCCATATATAACTCATGAGTTTATAGCAGTCTTATAGGAAGTTATATATATAGGAATCACAGTTACAAACAAGTGGCTCCTCTGCAAAGGGATTAATTTTATCTACCAAGTCCTGTAAGTTAAATATTTTTTTGGTACCTAGAGAGTCTTCCAAAGGCTCCAGTTCCTGGAACCAACTATACAACAAGTATAACTTGTCAAGGTAAAGAACAAGTTACTAACTCTTGTACTGTCATAGAAAACACTGGAAACTCATGGCTGAAAGCAGTGGTCCTGCTTTCCAATGACAAGAGCACATCACGTGGGAGTGATCTGAAAGACACTGAAGTTGCTGATAACCTTTTCCTTGGCTTTACTGGCTCTTAGACCAGAGCTTTAAATAAAAGAGATAGTGGTTCTTCCACTTACTGAGAAAAAAATCTACAGAATTGATGGAAAAAGTGAATTTTTTAAAATAAATTTTTCCATATAAGGAGCCTGGAATCTTCCTGTGAAGGGAAATTCCAAAACCAGGACCAAAATAAATACTGAAGTGGGATGCCAAGTAGTAGCAGCAGCACAGGACTAATGTGAAATAGCCAACAAGCAAGACCTTAAGCTGTGATTTAGAGAAACACAGTAATAAACCTATGAAGCACATACTACATTATTTAGGTTCATTCATGCACAATAAATATTTTTATTCAAATTACTTTTTTTAGCATCTTTGCATGCAAACTATCTTCAGGAAATTTAACAGTTGACCAACATCCTGTAATTATCATACCTAGTTCAGAGATAAAGGAACAAGTTCAGAGATAAAGCAAGATGCCAATGGCCTCAATGAGCAGCACAGAGCAGGCAGGGGAGTGTTGAAACCAGAAGCCCACATTCCAGGAACTCACACATCCATCACCTCAGCAGCCCACAGGGCTACTTGCCCTCATGAGGACTGGACCGAGATCCTATCTGCATTTCTAGTGCCAGAACAGCTCCTGTGGAGAACCCCCACATTTAACACTTGGTACCACCATTTAAAAAATATGTAACAGATGTCTGTACATGGTGTTGACAAGTGCTGACTGTTTAACAGCAACGAAAATTATGAATGCTGACCCATCTCTGGGAATGCCATAACCCTGCAGGGGTTACACAAATTTGATGTGTGACATGACACTCAAGTCCCCAAGAGAAAAAAGGGTGGGACAGAACATTCCAGGAGGAGAAAACTGAGTTGGTTTAAGTTACAGAATTTGGATCTGTTATTGTCACTAACACAAAGAACAAAAATTTACAAAAAATAATCAGGCAGCACTAAAGCACATGGTCTCAGCTCTGCTTCCTTTATACAGAGTAAGATATGAGACAAAATCAGGTCCATCAGATCATTCTGTTAATCAATTTTTTAATATCTGCTTAACATCCTTCTAATTAATCTCCTAAATGAAGTACTAAACCATGCATTCTTCCTAAAAATCTAATATACATGAACAGAATTATCTAGTGTAAAGTACTAACTATCCTGATCAGAAATGGAGCTATTGCAATGCAAAACACTGTTACTTATCCTGCTAACAATGCAGCCATGTTCATTGGTCACATATTGAACCATATATATTCATAACTTAATTAGCTTTACAATTACCCAAGTTGTGGTCCAAACTGCATTTAGATCAGGTAGAGCTGCTGTCTGAAAACAAAAGAACTAATAACTGAACTGTATATGTGCCTACTCAAGGGAACAAGACTTGTTACAGAGTCTGTTCTTCAGCCAGCACTGTTCCCACTGGAAGCATTTCACAATTAAAAGCTACAAAATGCTTTCCCTATCAACATTGTGGTAAAAGGGCTACTATCAAAGTCCAAACTCTTTAAGAAGTTGGTTTGACACAATAAGTTTTCTTTTACTTTTTTCCTACTTGCAAAAAATAACAACCTTCCAAACCTGAAGCTTGTTATGATAACACAACACTACAGGGGACACAGCTAAAATTGCTTATGCATGATTGACTTTGGAGCTCCTTGGATTTTTTAAGTGCTTAACTACCAAACCTTACTTCTCTCCTACGGAATTTAAAGCCCACAGAATTGTCTGCAATGACTACAATTCACTGTAGATGATAAACACGATTTTCAAAGTAAAAAAGAAAATTCGGAGTACCACTGTCTGACCAGCACTTCACCTCTGTTTTTACTACAACTGCCACTGAATATCTGAATAGTCTGTGAACATCTGAATATCACAGTGAATAGTCTGAATATCACACATCTGATGTCACATCACAGAGAACTGAGACTGCAGTGTGGAAACCCAGCTTTCCTGTTGTCACTGTCTGCATAGAACCACACACTGAGGCCAATACGAGTGTTCAAGATGATCCTGCTTTCTTGTTTTGTTTTCAGCCTCCATTTAAAGCACATTTTTAATGCAGTTACTCATTGTGTTCTACAGCATAACCAAAGATTTTGTTTTGAGATCATAAAATCCATCACTGCCTGGGAGCAACATAATTAATTTTCTACAATTAAATCTGCTGGGGCTCTGAAGGAACCTGCTGTATGAAATGCAGAAAGACTGAAATCTTGCACTATACAACACCTCCAAGTGTTTCTGAGAGTTAGTCAGGAATCAAATTACTTCTTCAATTACAATGGAGCTTTTTCAGATTATAATCATCAGCAGCAAGACCTGGGGTTAGCCCTGCTCCTGGATAAAACTTAGATAAATTATGTTCAGGGCACAATAATGATAAATAATCCATTTCCTAGCTATACTCACTTTGAAGGACTCCCTATGACAATCCACACCAGCTGGCCTCATATTTCTAACTTAGCTAAAAATGCTTACTTTGCAGCACTTTTCTTGTTGAAAGGCATCTCTCCTCCTACTCTACTTAAATCCATTCTCCCACCAGATTATCTGGAAATGGAGTTCCCTGGTGATGGAAAAGAAAGCATCAAGAATTACAGGTGTCTAATGTACATCAGCAGTATCCAGTTTCATTTTAAACCCCTGATGATACTGAAGAGGTGAAAATCACATCAACCAGTAGATTACTATGAAGTTTACACCAGAAATAAGTCCAAGTTGGCAAGCTACAGCTTGCTAGATCAACTTTCTAGGACTGCATTGGCAGTTCCACAAACAGCAATAAACAGACAGATTTGGGCTATTTTCTGTTCCTGCTTTTGCCACAGAAGACAGGAAAAAATGCACAGCAGACTGACAGAATATTAAGAGTTCATCAGGCAACTATTTAATTCATAACCTTATACCCTTGTGTTGAGCTACTAACCACTAGTGCCTTAGACAGTGGTTTCTAATTAAAAAAATAAATCACAGTGATTTATCAACAGGTGACACATCGAGCTACAAATACTTCTATTACTTTTGATGGCTATCCACAATATTGATGCACCAAATTATCTGTCATTTCTGCTAGCAGACATCATCATGGCCTTATATAACCCTGTTGTATTGGAATCTTGCATATAGCTCGGTTTTGCTGATCCCTTAATTTTAAAAAAATCTGAAAAAAATACAGAAAAATTATACTGGCAAGAGATACAGAAGAAAGGTGACTAAAAAGCTAAGAATTCTTTAACCTGAAATAAGGAATAGCTGAGGTAGACAGCTAATGAAAGAACACAGCTCTGAAACAGCACAGAGATAGTGAGCAAAAACCAAGAATAATTCATTTTATAAGTTCCATACAGTATCAGGCATAAAAATTAAAAGAAGCAAAAGGAAGTCGTTTTTCCACACAACATAGTAACCTGTGGAACTCACTGCTGCCAGTCTCTC
>VXAX01005643.1:291411-302742 GCA_013399835.1 Leptocoma aspasia
CCGCGGATCCCCCGCTGACCGGGAGCGCAGGTGCCCACCCGCGTCCAGCCCCGCGCGCTGGGAGCGGCGTTCGGGGCTGTCGGCGAGCGGAGCGCTGCCCCGGGCTGGCCGCGCACCCTCCTCCGCAGGAGCGGCCGGGCAGGTGCCGCTGCCGCGGCTCCGCCAAGGCAGCCGTTCTGCGCGGCCAGAGCAGGGTAACGGGTACGGTGCGCTCCAGCCGTTTTCAGCTCTTCCAGCCCTTCGCTCTTCGAGACCAGGGCACTAAGGCACCCCGCACTGCTGCCCTCGGACACTACAAGAAAACGCGAGAGACAACTGTCATCTCCTTACTCATTGGCTGGATGAAAGACCATCTGCTTCCAGAAAAAATACTGACAACTAGAAAGTAATTGTGCTCCTGACAGTGTTTGCTTAAACGTCTGAGATCTGAAACCGAGCCACTAACAATGATACACTGGCACCGTCAAAAGCACAACACCGATAGGCAACTAACTATGAGGAGGATCTTCTCTAGGTAACTTTGGAGTTACGTCTGAGGAAAAAGCCTGGAATTGTGTTTCTGTTCCCGCTTTATATTAACTGTACTGGACCTAAGATCCCTAAGGGCATTTTCACTGAAAAGAGCAAGAAAGTGTCCAGCATAAGCTCTAAACCTTAGAACCAGATAGTCATTGGCAACAGCTCATTGCAATATTTAGTTTTATGCTTTAAAAAACCCACAGAATTATTATTATTATTATTATGCTGGAACTGGCCCAGCCAGGTGAATGTATTTATTTTAAAGCACAGCAAAACAGGTGGTTTTTTCTTGCCAGCATTTTGGGCTTCATTACACTTGAACCCAGACAAAAAGAATAAAAGATGATGTGTTGACTGTGCTATTCATTGCACAAAAACAACCTTCTCCATTCCCAGGTTCATGTATAGATATAGGCTCTAAGCAAAAGATCTGCTGCAGAAAACCTACTTTCTCCTGTGTGTTCACCAGGCAATTGCCACAGCACAGCACTCCCAAGCAGTTTCAGATGCCTTGTAGGCACCATAGCAGATCTTGGTTGCAAAAGAACAGCTGTACACAGCTGTATGGTAACGATTTCTCACATGCAAAGAAAAGCTGCATTATAACACTAAGAGAAGGGTAGCTATGCTACCTCCAAGAGGTCTCATCTCTAGGAAGAATGGGTTTGGAAACAACAGATTTAATCTAGAAAGAATTCTGCCAGTCCCTCCTGAGTTATGAGGTGGTTTGTTATCAGGTAGAACTTTACCTGTGCTTCAGAACCTAGACTGAAACCTGTTTGGCAGCGGTAGATCTCTCAGGAAGCAAATGCTGTGCTGCTCTGACTATGATCTAATGAAGTACATAAATAAGTGACTAATTGCTAAACCAGGTAGCATGTGAGCAAGACTAGCTCTGGCACGTTACAGTATTTTAGTTCTAATCTCTGTTCAGAGTACACGTTCTACTTCACCCACTCTGCCAATTGCATGACTACTGTTTGCTTCGGGGAGAGACACAACTGCAGCCAAATGGACTAGAGACGGGAGTTATTTTCAAGAGCAAAGACTTAAGTACTAAGGTATTAATTAATTAATTACTGTACTTAGTTTACATTATGGGAATGCTCTGCTTGAGACAGTTCCTAACTCCTGATATTGGAGAAAGATTACTTAACCTGTACCAGTCTGAAAATTAGCTACCAAATTTTATCAGCCCTCGGGGAAGGAAAACTAGCTCTAAATTAAGGGCAGCTGAACAGCATTAGCCTCCACTCTGGAGATGCCGAAGGCTGTTCAGCTGGCACAGCCCAGCTGAAGAATACATTAAAGCAGAGACCACGAGGAGGCCTTTTGAAAAGCCAAGGAATGTACACTTGTCACTGTTTTCCCTCCCTGTCTCTTTTGCTGCCTTTAATTTCCCTTACTTTCCTCTTGCTTGCTATTTGAGTTTTGGGGTGATTGCTCCCTCCCAAGAGCTAATGCAGAGTCCTGTCTGTCATCATCCCTGCATCTCCCCCTCCCCTCACTGCTGCTGAACTGCTCAGAACAGCATGCATCATGTTTTCCCAGCAGTGCAGGAGGAAGCTGTCCTGCTGCTGAGGGGGTGAGGAGCAATCCTTCCCACACCTTATCTGTGCAGCAGAGCAGCTGACACTCAATTTGTTCTGAACAACTGCAGAGTTACAAATACCCTCATTGCACTGCAATGTTATCTGAGGTCTTTCATGGTCTCACTTAACAAACGTGGCTATCTGATGAAAACCACCCAATATACTCAGGCTATTAGCTGCTTTTTTCTAAGAAATGGACATCAAGAGGAGTGTGAAATGGCATCATTCTTTTAAATAGAGAGCAAAATATAAATGCTTGAAAGAAAGCAGCATTCACTAGGAGATTAAATGTAATTGCAGTAACTCACAAAGGAAATGCTTGTTTAAAGCTTTAATTTGCTAGCAAAAGGTGCTGCAGAAAATAATGCTCCTGAGGGAGGTATGAACTCATCAAGCAAAGAAAGATCTGAGTGTAGGACAGGAATCATAGAGTCATTAAGGTTGGAAAATACCTCTAAGATCATCGGCTCCCAACTGTAAACCACCACTGCCAAGCTCACCACTGCACCATTTATCAGAGTGCCATATCTACATGTAACCACATGAGTTAACCCATTTGATCATCTCTTCAACATGTGGTGATTCAGTCACACTCATCTCCTCGAGTCAGGGGAGCCACCAGTGTCACTCACCCAGTAAGTTGCAAAGATTCTCCTTTGAGATGCAAGGGGTACTAAGGTATTTTTACTTCCAAAGCTGAAGGACTTCCCTGCCCATGAGCCAGTTCTTTGGCCAGCTGCCTCAGTGAAAGAGGAGGAATCTATTTCGATTAGTTTCATTAAAATTCTTTGTGTTACAGCAGCTTGGGAACAAGACATTAGTGCTACTTCAAAAATTCAGACAAGGGTACAGCACAAAATGATAAGACTGGCAACAGACAAGAGGGTAGAAGAGCGCTGTAGGACTAAAGTGCTGCTTGCTGGTCACAAAGAATCATTTCACACTAACAGTGGGAATGAAAGTATGTGAAAATCCCATTGGGATAAGGAAAGAGAGAATCTGAGAAAGAAGATTAGATTGTGGTAGAGTAGGAAGCTAGTGTTTCCCTCCCTTGAATTGTTTCAGCCACTTATTACTTGTTTCAATACTTCTCTGTGAGCCACTAATTGTCGCAGTGGGATCTTTCTGCTTCATTTCCTTCTCTTTGTGAGAGCAGGCGTCAACACTGCAAAGAGTTAGAAATCTGCAGCCTGGTATACAGAAGACAATGTCCAATTTGCAACATGTCCAGCATAGGTCAGTGGCACGGCTAAGCCTTGGAAAGTGCCTTTTATACAAGCATTAAAGATCTTTGGGAAAAAATATCACTATTGCAAAACCCAAAAACAAACAGAAAAAAAGAAAGAGGGTAGATTTACAAGTTTTCTCTTCAACCCTTGATCCGTTACTCTTTAAGCAGGAGTACTTAGCAGAAAGAGTATATGTCACCAAAGGAAATGGATAGTAGCTAACTCAGTTGCAGCTAGGGTACGCTGAGCAGCAGCAGTGTCTTGTAGTTTACACTCAGACTGTGTTCAGAAAAGCCTTGTTTATGTCCTCATCCATGCCTTTCCCCAGTTCTAGATCAACAGTTCCTGTCAGATCCTTGCCTGAGAACAGCAGAGATGCATAAAAGTTCTTGAATTAGTAAGTCACATTACAGAAATAGGAGAACATGCCTGTTTTAAACTTGTACTTTGCATGTGAGGGCAAGTTCCAGGAATGGCAGCTCCCTGGGACCTGCAGCTGCTCTGGTCTCTGGTACCACTGCCTCCTTCTTAAGGAAAACTTCACAACAGCACAGCAGGATAAGTTGACTTTCTAGTCAAACAAAGGAAGGACTTGCCCCTCCCTGCTCCACACCAAGTATTTCTCTTTGGTCACACTGAAGGACTCCTCCGTGTTCTGGATAAGCACCAGCCAGGGCATGTACAACTACACAGACCACATCCTTTGCTCAGCAGTTGTCTTTATGTGGACATCCTCTTTACTTTCTTCCATTGCCTTTTGCTAGCCACCATTTTTAGTCCTTTGGAGCTAGTATTATGAAACATATGTGAAACAACCTGCCTATGTTTTCTGCTTAAGCCTTCCTTTTAAAACACATTCACAGCAGAAAATATGAGTGAAAGAGAAGCAGATTACACAGATTTAGGTGAAGCAAAAATAGACATTTAAGAAAACAGGAGGGTCATTCAACTGAGTGACCTTTTTAGCTTGTGTTTCTTATCTTTACTATCTCATAGCAAGACTAGAGACCTACAGCACACACATCATGTGCTGTTTTACATTTATTTTCCTTTGGTGTTTCTCAGCTGTATAATTTAAACCTTCTTTCTTTTACTATATCTGTAACTACAACACATTCTAATATTTACAAATGGAGAGTGACTTGGCACAGTATTGGGTGCAGTCTGTCTGCCATCAGAGAGGCATTCTTCAAATGGACCTGCCCGCTGTAAGAGCTGGGAGATCTGAACTGTTTGTTTAAAACCTAACTTCCTCTCAAAATAGCCAGGCACAGATGTAGGTCTATTGAAAACTGTTAAACAACTGTATATCTAGACCAAAACATTGGTTAGAACCCTTTTCAGGAACAGCTAGATGGGGGGAAGAACCCACACACTGGCTCTCCTTGCTCCACAGCTCCTCTCTCATCACAAATCTGTGCATTTGTCCCCATGCTGGAGCTCTGCAAATGAGCCTTCTGAGCAGTGTGAGAATAACAGGATGATACGGAGGAAATTGTTCTTGAGCATGAGCTTTGACCCTTCTGGGTAGTGAATATGAACCACATGGGCTGGACAAGTCTCGGGCACATTAGATGCCTTTGTGAAGTTATTTGCTGATTCAGAGGTGTGAAACTCTAAAAAACACTGTGGAAGCAATGGCACTGCTTGTGGTACTGAAACAGCATGGATTCCTCCTGGGCTGTTACAACTTCATAAATATTGACTTTGGATAAACCTTCTAACAATATTCTGCTTGAGTTTTTTTTTTCCTCTTCTTTTTCCTCCCAAGTGGGTTCCCAGAGCTAATTTACTTAAGGCAACATACATGACACAAGAATAAGCCCTTTGAATGGTGATGCAATTGCTTGGTCATGAAAAGAAAAAAAAATCTGGATTTTGATTGATAGTTGGAATTCATGCTGTTTGTTTGATTTACTCTGGATTCTTTGTCACCTCAGTGCTATTCCTGCCAACACATGTTAGTACACCACTGATTATGAGCTGAAATACTATTTTAAAGGGTTTTTTAAATTTTAGACTTATCAGTTTTCCTTACCCTTCCATAGGAGCAATGCAAATTCAGCCATGAATTTTTTTCTTCAAGAATTCTCAGCTACAACTAGCCTCATGCAATACCTCTTTATTTTCTCATCTGCAGCAGTATGAAAATTAAACCAGCATAATTTAGTTCTGAAAAATCATTCCTATGGAGTACATTATAAGTAGGTCTAATATACTTTAGGAAAGTACTATTATTTTCCACTCTGTGGCATGATTGCAACTGCTTTAGTACACTGCTATTCCAGTTGACAGTCACAACTGTCACCAAATGAGCACCAGCACACATTTCTCCCAGTGTTATGCACAGGAAAGCCCTGATCCAGTACAAAAGTGTCAGGATGCTACAGTGAAGGTAAGTACATGGAGGAAGTGATTGTTTCCTTGCTTTGGAGACAAATTCAGACATTTCTTCCACTAGAAAAGCTCTTCAGAGTTAAATGTTCCTATGTGTTAGCCTGAATCAGGCCCAAGTTTATGTCTTTTATTCTCAACAGAACAGGCTGGGAGAACCAAGGGCAGACTGTAACTACATCAGAGAAGACAGGAGCTTAGATATGATTGAAGGCACTTCACTGTACTGTCCCTTGGCAGGGGCAGGTAGAGCTTGGTAGACTCCAGCAATATTTCCAGGCATGCAGGTCAAGTATGAATATCTAAATTTTACTCATTATTTCTTGCCCCTTTACTCCAGTATGCACCACTGCCCCTATGTCAGACACACATGCACAGACTGAACTCACACATCTAGCTTGGAATAGAGGTTGTTTCCAAACAGTTTTTAACATTATCTTCTTTCCTGATTTACTGGTTCTTGGCTGAACTTAAAATTACCTGAAAACCATTGCCCCTGAGAAAATCTTTACTCAAGTACTTGCTAAAAGTGTAACCTGAAGAACAACATCCAGAGATGCAGACTCTGTGCTATGGCTCTGATCAGACACGTGAAAGCAAGTCATTGGCAGGAACACTCCTATCAGCTTCTTGTCATGCTGTCTGCTGGCAACTTGATGTTAAAAGCTTAACATTTGTATCAGCAACTCAATCAGGATATTAATTTGAAGCAGAAGAAAGTTGTTTACCAAAAAAAAAGGCCTATGGATTATCTAAGTACTGAGCTATGAGGTTTGCCTTTTTGTACAGTGAACATGCCTAGATGCTTTACCCCTGATTAATGGAAACAGATGGACCACAGGCAACCTGAGTGCTGATCTGCAGGCAAATCTTGTGTCAAAACATTGGTCTACACTCAGAATATTTCCAATGCATGAAGAGGAGCATGAAAAAAAACATTGTGGTGGCTCCTCTCCTGTACCCCCTGAAAATTATTAAATCTGCATCATCTTTTACTCTCACTGGAAGGTGTGAGCTCTCATAGAGTAAAGATTTCCATTCTGCACTAAGAAAAAAAGTACAATTGAACATTGTGTACTGACTGAATTATTAGGTTATTAAAGAGAGAAAAAGACAAGACAGTGGAAAGTGGATGTGTTCAATTCCCTTTCTGAAAAGAAGGGGTTTTAGGATGAGGCATATGCATGCAGCATTTCAGGAGGAGTATGTACAAGTTAGCCTTTTACGTAAATGGTTATGGCCAAGACTATCCAGCTGCTCTGGTGTTGTAGGCACACAGCTTGTGGTAATTGGGAATGGAGCTGTGGCCAAGCCTCATCCCTAATGGGCTATAACTGTGTCAGACAGGTGACTGGCATTGAAGGTGATGAGACATGGAGTGCTGAGGTGCACTGAGCAATCACAATAGGGTAGAGAGGACACAGGTGGAATGCATGTGAGATCAAGAGTTTAAAAGGTTGTACTGATGAACCATAAAGAGCAGATGCCTGGAGCCTTCTTCAGTGCTAGTTGTAGCTCCAATGATCAGCACTGAGCATTGTTGAGCTGCATTAAGAGTCTTGGGTTGCACAGCCCATCCAGCCTTCCTGTGTTTCTCTCCCCAGGCTGTGCAGAGCCAGCTCCCTCCAGGTTGCTCCCTGGCCAGACTCAGCACAAGGATGAGCCGGCAGCAGAAAGCCTGGCCCAGGCAGAGCTGGAATCCCCACAGCCAAAGGCTGAGCCCGCATGATAATCCCCCCCACCAAGCACTTGTGCTGCAGCTCCTCAGCTGCCTGCTCTCTGCCTGCCCCCTGAAGTAACACGCTCTGGCCTCTCAAAAAAGCTGTTGAATCTAAAACTTGAACCAAATTTAACTTATTTGTTACAGTGAAATAAAGGGAGGAACAAAGTGGGTAGAGAGAAGAGGGAAGATACTCTGTTTAATTGAAAGATTAACATGAGGATAATATAGTAAACTGGACTTCATATGTTGCCTTTTGTTGTGCATGATGTAAACAGGGCTCAGTTCACTTCAAGCAGATGGTCCACAGACTCCAAGCACTTAAAGTAAGGGACAAGCACAGGCAATCACAAAAGGATGAAGAGGACCAGGGTTTTTGAAACATCCCAGTATAGACTTACTCTAATGCACATACATACTGCAAAGCAAGACACCCAAACTCTGCTTTGCTGACCTACCTTCTGATAAAACATAATCTACATAATATCAGCATCTGTCCAGCAGGACAATTAGACATGTAATGATGTATTATAGATACATACACACACAGAACCTCAGATCGGGTAGTTTATCACATTCTGTAAAGAAGTAAATAGAAGTAAGGTCATGGAAAGTGCTTTTCTCATGTTGGAAAAGCAATCCAGAGACATTTAAAGAGTGAATGCAATGCTCCTCACTATCTAAATATCTCTAATTCCCAAATTCTTTGAAGTAGGCACTGTTAATTTTTTTTCATGAAAAATATTCCCTTATGCCTTTCAGCTGCACAGAGAAGTGTCGAACAGATGTGTTTACAGGCACAAAAGAACAAAACCATAACTTTATAGCTCTGTAGCAATTTTTCTATCTGCAGTGTCTGGATAGTCACTTTAAAATTCCTATTCCTATAGTTTATTGCAGTTCTGTGGGGTTAATTAAAATCCTTCTACAAAATCAGATGAACAAGAGCAATGGGGGAGGGAAAGTGTGTATTTCATGTACTGTCCATTCATCTCTAATGAAGCTTGCCCCATGTGTACAATCAAACATCTGGGGAAAGCCTGTACTCCAACCAGAACAATCACTACTCACATTCCAGCTTGAGTAGCTGGTTCTTTTCTTGAATTTTGTATGTATGTATCCATGCACACATACATGGTTTCAGCACACCTTTCACAAATTAAAGAAAAAAGTGAGAATTTACATAGCCTTTTATTAAGATAAAAGCCCAAAACATCTTCAGGCCTTAAATTGTAAACAGATAACATCTTAAAATTTCTGCTCTGAGATTTTATGGGAATGAAGAAGTAGCCTTTTTAAGTCATATGTAACAGTCACGTGTTGACATGAGAGCAATCAATATAATCAAATAAATCAATCTAGATAACATTTACCCTCCATGTATGTACAGGATCTTTCAATACATGAGATGATCTAAGCTGGAATTAAATCAATGATGGAACACTGTGGATTTCAGGCAGCTGGATCAGACCTTTACACTGCAAACAAGAAACAGCTTATATTCAACTTTCGAGTAGTTATTTTCTGCAGAAAGATGGGCTCGTGATTTTATAAGAGCTCCTATTCCTCAGGGCTCAGAAGAGCCTGTTTCCTAGTTCTGGTATCTCCACCTGTAAAGTCATTCATTTTGGTAACTAAATGTTTCTCCCCCTGATGGAATCTGGAATTTTACTTTTCTCAAATAAGCTCTGAATGAAATTTCTTTAGTCACACCAACAGCCTTACCTCGGGACCTTGAGAGCTGAGAGATAACATTTTATGCCAATGTCACCACTGAGTTAAGAGAATCATACCAACAGGGAAGGCACATGTACTTTTGTCTGAAGAAAAAGGATCTGCCCAGTTCTCCATACAACTTTAAGAGACCTAAGTAAAGAGCTACAATGAATGCTGCCTGTTCTGGTCTTATCAGTCAAGTCTGAGCTGCATCCATGGGTGGCAAGAGTTCTGCATCCATGGAACATCACTGTGCTGTGGTTAACACAGAACAGAGTACAACTTCTTCATTGAAATAGCACTGGTGGGCACATCAGCTGTGCAGGTTAAAAAGCAGGCAGTGTGTAAAGGAACAGAAAAAACTACGGTCACATAAAAGTAGCTCTTTGCACCTGAAGTCAAAATAGATTTTTCATGTCTGCAAATTCTGAAGATTGCTTTTGATAAATCATTCTGCAATTCCCTTGATGCAGCAGGATACTACCATATTCTAAAATGACACAACAACCAGTAGGAGTTGTGTCTGCTTAATGCCTGTGCTAACAATCTCTGTTTCTACAGAGCAGCAGTTCTCCAGTCCAGTATCTCAGATAATGCACAGTGGTTTTAGTGCTTACATAACTACCAGGCAGGTTGAAGAAAAACAGATCTTTTCCTACAAGCTATCAAAATCGTTACAGGTCACTCGGTCATTACTTTCCATATTTTTATGTCGTTTACTTCCAGAGTTTCTTTAGCAATCACTGCATCTTTTGCAGCATTTTGCAGCTCAGACCCAGAGACAACTTAACCAACTCCCTAAATTCCATCTTGCACCCTGAAGCATTTGGACATCTTGCCTACCTTATGTCATGTTTGCCCTGTATTCAACATACATATTTAAAGAAAACAATATCGTTCCAATTATTTTTCTTCAATGGCCTTCCTCTTGAAAGTTTAGTTTAATTTTCTCTTGTAATTAGGGATATAATTTCAGCTCTGAGGAAATTAGAAAGAAACCACCTCTCTCTGTGTTATACATACACTGTCTGTACAGTCAGAGTCTAAGCACAGTTTGTCAGCACAAGTACTGAGAGCCAAATCATAACCTCCATTTGAAGGTGTGGACTAGATGAAAGAAATAGAAAATGCATTACAATGTCCAGAAATCTGTCAGAGGCTGAGAGAGATTTAAATCTTAACTAGCACAACACTCTGCTTCCCATGCTCCCAGGGCACTGTGTGTTTGGGGATTTCAGGCTACAATGGATGTTGTTGGCTGGAGAGGCAGTGAAGCCAGAGCAGCCTGGCTCTGCACAGCTGAGGGTTCTGGCACATCCTCGAGATGATCTGCAGGAGGAACTCTGAGTCAACTGCAATGGTTGTTTTCCTACCTGCACAAACTCACAATTCCCCAGTATGTGCAATGAAGAATATGAAGCTGTTCAGCCAGGGCATTTGGGTTTGGATGAGACAATCCTCTGCATACTTGGAGATCTAGAGAATTTCCTGACAGATTATGAAATAATTAGTTGGCCAGAGATCCACTTCTGGGCCCATTCAGTAGGAAGACAAATTTTATTCCCTTACAATCTCTGTCTGGAGCTGGACAGAAAAGCTGGGGCTTTTAATCCCCAGGGAAAAGATGATCGGCTTGAGATAATGTATTTTCCAAAGAAATTAAAGTTACGGTGAAATATTATAAGTTTCCTGTTTGGTTTTTTCCCAATACTTTCCTGGTTTTCTCACTTTTGTCCTACTATTTCCTTTAAAAAAAAAAGGAGTTGGGGGGAAAGGAGGTTGGGGAAGGAAGAGAGAGTGAAAGTGATCCTCTCCACTAATTTTCATCCATTTAATACAATCCATTTAATAGAAGATAGTGATTATTAAGAAAACATGTAAGTGCAAAGCCAGCCTTTTCCTAACTGCTAAGATAACCCAAATGTAACCCAGAGAAGTACCAAGATTCAAACTGTAAAGTACAATTCATCAAAGTAATGAAATGCAAATTATCAGAGTTTTTAGAATTCCAAGATTACTGTTGGCACAAGGTAAAACCAAGCTCTAAGAGAACTCCTTCAGCAGCAGGCAGAAGAAAACTTGTCACAAACTTTTGATAACCCAAAAAAATAATGAGGCCTTTTGAACTTTGCTGACATCAGATAGAAATATCTGGGGGAAA
>VXAX01005643.1:302768-324222 GCA_013399835.1 Leptocoma aspasia
AAAAAAAAAAAGGAAAAACCAAACCTAAACAAAATCTAAATACACATGACTTAGAAACATTTCTGCTTGATAGTCACAGTAGAGTGATGTACACCAAATGAAGGAGTTAAGTGCTCTTCATTTGCCAAGAAACCTACAACCTCCTCACTTGTTTCACTGTGAAGATACAGGATAACCCAGTAAAGATCATCTGTGGAGCCTTGCACAGGGCAGAGCAAGATTAATGGTCATGTGCAGAAATCTTTCTGAGATATTGCTCAGCTGACTAGAAAAAAAATACAACACAGAACTCAACCTGCTCTACCAGACCCTGTAGCAGCATATATGTTCTCTATGTAACCTAGAATAGCTTACAAATTACACACTCTTGACAAATTTACTGGCCCACACTTTATCAGACAAGATTTGGAATATGTATTACTTAGAAGCTATGTCATTTCCCAAGGACAGCTTTTCACCCAAGGTCTGATGCTGTCTAAAAGCTTCAGCTGAGCTGCCAGCTCAGCTTCAACATCCACAGCTCTGCTTGAAGTAGAAAAAAAAAAAAAATAGAAAGTCCTAGTTGAAAGCTTTCCAGGATACCAACATCATCTGCCAGCTCTTGTTTAGTAGTCCCCATTATTTACTCCTGTGATGCTTTTTCCTTTTTCACAACTTACTCTTTCACATAAGGGCAAATGCTTAAAGAAACATAAAATAGACATACACATACACACATATATACACAGACACAGAGCCTATTCCTAATCTTGATGTTGCTGCAACCCTTGTAGTTTTGGAAAATGGAGTCCAGACATATTTTAATCACAAAAAGCTGATTAGATAAATTTGGCCTGATTTGTTGTTTATATGATAAATTGTTCTAACAGTTTCACCTACTATGGCACACAGCCAGTACTGGCCCAGAGTGGATGTGAGTATCACCTCTAGTTTGCTCATGCTCCCTCCTCAGTAATTATTCCAATAGTCATGCCTTCACTCCCTGTTCTTCCTGGACTGTGGATACTCACTGTCACAAGATCATAAACACATAAATGTTGGAGGCTTTAATTTTTGTTCCTATACAGTGTTGTTGTTGATCTTTGTTTTGTTGTCAGTCCATACATTTCAGCAAGTTTGTTTCTAACTCCCACACATGGCTTGATGCCAGTGCATTGCTTTAGGAGTCAGTAACATGCTCATTTACCCATAAGGAAGGGTCACAGAAATGTTCAGCAATCAAGGGGGAAATAGCATCACTTATCCCCTCCTCACAATTGCCAGGCCAGAGATGTGGAGCTTGTCTGGTCACACTGTTCTAATAAGGCTTTCAAAACCAAACCTCTGCTCAGCACTGGCCAAGTAAGCATCTGACCCATTTCTCCTGTACTCTGACCTGTTATCAAAGTTATTATGTGTGAAGATAAGGCTGATCCAAAATTAGCATGGACTTTATGTTCAAGCTAGAAGTGAATTCTCCAGTCCTGCAGTAAAAAAAATGCTAAATATCAGTTGAAGATTATTATATAATAAACTACATTCTGAAATATGACTTGAAAAATTTGACGCATATTTTTCAATATCACTAAAGAAAAATACACCGTAGGAGCTTAAGTCATCAAGTCAGCCCCTTAGTGCCATTGTAAATTGTGCAGCATTATGCCCTACTCAGACACATAATAAAAGCCACTGACAGAAAAATCTGATGGAGATGGGCCATTCCTCTACCCACCTGAATTGTTCCTATACTACATATTGGTAGTACATTTTAGCTTTTAAGTCTCAAGGAACAGGAGCAACAGTAAAACTTTTGCCAGTAAATCTGCCCTACATTTTAGGCTGACTAACTCTTTTCCTTGTATTCAACAGGTATTAAATTCACTTCCAAATTATCCCCTCTCCTGGAACTGGCCTAGATGTCATTAATCTAAGGAGAGAATTTTGTCACAGCTGGAGTTAGTAAGCATCAACTATGGGCAGCAAAAAGAAGTAATTCCTAAAAGATCATGTGCAGACATTCTGGCACCTAAATGCAGACTGAACTATTTCCATACTGTCCTTTCAATCTCACTATTCCTTATATTTCATCAAAATAGCTATAATTTTCTTAATCTCTTGATTTGTAGGACTACTTGTGTCTCTAATGTCTTCCTTTGTATCTATGTTATTAAGTTGCCCAATAATTCTACTTCAAAGAATAACCAAACTCACAGAGGCTATGAATCCTGTAATCACAGAACCATAGAAAATGCTCATGTCAGGGACTCTAGGGACTTCTCTAGTGTCCCACAGCAGGATCAGATCTACCTGGCATTTGCCTGTTAGAGCTGTACTTAAAAGCCCAAATGACAGAGATATTACACACTTCCAAAGAAATAGTACATTATCACTAACAAAGCATTAAGCAAAGCTAAGTAGAATCTACCTTATTGCCATTCAAGCTCTTTATTTATTTTCATATCAAAACTTGAAACCACACACATTATTCTTCCTACTTTGCAGTAGTTTTCTAGTTATTAAGGAAGGAAATTTTGTTCTCTCAGTCAGAGAATTTAGCTTTTAGAAAGAGCACTGTCACTACTGGAAAATCAAAGGAACATATTTAGACCTTCTGGGAGCTCCAAAATACTGGTTTCTTTCCTAGTGTATTTGGCACAGCTGTTTCTACAGCAAGCATTGTGCAGGGACCAAGTACAAATGACATAATTCATCTTGACCATGCCAGACTTTCAGAAGTGAATCACTGGCCCTTTTCCTTCTATGCAATTTAGAAATGAATATCTTCAAGTTTCTTCTTAATTGGGGTTACTTGTGTACAGGTCCTTAGGCACAAGTCAGAAAAGCATATTGTATGACAGCACTACAGTGTTCTGAGGAGCAGCTGCAACACCTACGAGCTGCAATTATATCTTCTTTCATTTAACTCCTACCCTTTTTCATTCTGGTCAATATAAGGATCAGGGCAGAGAAATCGTGGATATCAGAGAACTTTGTGCTGGCCATCAGAGCACAAAAAAGAACTGTTTGGGGAGAGCATAAGTACAACAATGTATTTGTACACGCTGCAGTTGAAATTACATGTACATGAGTGAATCCCTCTAATTTTCCTATGTCATGATTTATGATACATGTCATTCTAAGAATGTTAATGATTTCAAGCCTTTCAAGAACCTAAACAACAAAGAATCATTACCCTGACTGTTTGTAATTCAACTCAACAGATGACAACTTCCTGACAAGAAAATGTTCTCTCTGTAGCTATGAATGTGTACAGCAAACAAGGAGAAAAGCTGTTCTCAAACCCTGTCCAGTGTTGAAACGAGCCAAAGTCACAGAAAATATTCTGTAAGACCCAAAAACCAAGTCACTGGCTTCCATCCCACTCTAGCAAGAATAAACATGTAGTATTGTTCTCACAGAAAAAATACAATAATTAAAACCCTACTGCATCTCAAGAAATTGCAACAAAACACCCACATTGATCAGTGAAGATAGCAGTAGCACCAGGGAATCAAATTCAGTTGCCCTGAAATACTGTGAAGCTTTAGTGTGTTAATAAGATGAACAATGACCTGGAGTTTGAAAGAATAATTGCTGTGTGGAGTTTAAAGGAATACTGTTTAAAGGAAGATATCTGCTTTTTAAGGACAAACATTTTGATATTATGGTCTTTTGGTAAGGAAATACCCCTTAATAAATGCTTGACATGTGCACTAAATTTAGGGAAGTTTGACCAAGAGTACTATTTGTATATAGCATTAATAGAAATACCAGCATGTTACACTTCAAATGGGATTTTGAAATACAGGAATTGCTATTGTAAATCAGGCTATTAGTCCAGCCAGATCTGCTATTATTTTTCCTCCTGCTGTGACTAATGCTTTGGAGAGGAGCACAAGAATCCAGCAGTTCTTTTGGCCTCACTGACATCTGACAGTGACAAGTGTTATTATTCATTGCTTTATTGCTCTGGCACCAAAAAAGAAGAAAAAAAGCCATTCTAAAAGCAATGCTTTCCAATCTACAAGAATGTTCTTGCCTCTGTGTTATAGAAAAGGTGAAAAGAAACACAGGTGGGCTATTTCAGAGCACACCAGTACAAATACACTAGTCAGGCCTTTTCTCAACAGTCACAGTCCTACTTCCCTCTTACATGTGTCCTTCTGGGACTTGAGGTCACTTTGGTCCCTTTTCATTTCTTCATAATGCATGGGTGTGGTTGCAGCAAACTTAAAACATTACAAGCTCAGTATTACTTTCTGGCCCTTTCTTTAAACTCCTACACAGGTAGATTGTTTCTCTGATTGCTGCTTAATATTGAACAAATAATTTCATTATTTTCATTGAGTCAATGATACTTCATCTTTTTCCTGTTTTACAGCCAATTTACACAATTGGCTAAAATTATTCCTTCCACTGCATATTATTGAGCATTTGACAATTGTTCCACGTGTTATCACTGTGCCTGTGGCTTCATTTTTTATGTGCAAGTCTTATGCAGTTTTCTTTAGTGCTCTGCATTTCACAAAGCATTTTGAAACTTCTATGCCAGCTCTCTGCCCCATACAACTTTCTTCCTTGAGTTTCTTCAAAATGTCAAGTTTACAAGAGCCATCTACACTAATCCTGAGATAGTCCTTTAAACACCAGTTTCAATTCACTGCCAGCAGTCTGCACCCTTTCCCTAGAGGATCTTCATTCTGTTTCTCATACTATGCAGCATTCATGGAAAATATAATATGTTGTGCAATGGTTTGCATTCAAATTGTCAAAATATAGCACCATTCCTCACAACTTCAAAACTCAGAGGAAGTTTGAATATAACCATTTTTACAGCTTAGAAAACTACACATAGTAATCTTTTATTCACAGCACTCCAGAATGTGTGAAGGTGTCTGCAGCACCCCAGAAAGCTCTGTGAGGGCAATCACTCCCTCTTGGCAGCTGCTTCACTGCTTTGTTATTAAGCAACTGGACTCTGCATCAACACTTCTGCTTTACTCCTACAGCTTCAGATCTTCTTCTCTTTATCCTTGTTTACATCAGAGAAATTACTTACTGCTGGTTCAGATGGATGTGACTGCAAGCTAAGTGTAGACTGTGCCAGATTGATGCCAGTTCCCAAAATGGTTCTGAACATTTTGTCCTTGTATATGCTGGCAGCAAACCCACATTAATCTGCAATTCTGCTGCAATACTGCTGACATTTAATATCAGCAAGAGATAATTTTCCTAGTATAAACATGTATTTTTTTCTTGCCAGATATTAAACTTGTGTCATTCATAATACTAGCAAAAGCCACTTTGCCACAGAACCCATGGGAATGTTTTTGACTTGAACTCATTTTGCCTCCCACTGTTGAAAGGCTTGAAAAGAAGTCAATGAAATACAAGGCCAAATTTCTCAATGGTTTAAATCTGTGCATTTCTGTTGATGGTGTTGATAAGACCACACGTGAGCATGGAACATATTTTAAATTCACATTTCTCCTTTTCTTTTATTAATGCAATATGCTATGGTCATCTTAATTCTAAAATCATACAAAAATTCCTTTGGATTAGAAGCCAAAGCCCTATAAGTGTGCAAAACCTCTGAAAATGCACTTGGGTGTAAAAGCCAATCCATGTTCACATTCTCAACCACAGAAATTTTCCAAGAAAACTTCTACACTTTCAAACCTTGTGTTGTGATTCTCTCAGCAAAACTGAAATCACCACTGCAGACAATGATTCTACAACTACAGCAATTACAAATTCCATCTCACTTGTCCTAGTAGATGGTGAACAGGTTGGAAAACAGCTACTGAAATAAAAGCCTTGTTTCTTAGGTTCCCAGCATGGATGTGGGGATAGTTTTAGCAGAATCATGTGAAGATAAGGTTGTAGTTTGCACCTGAAATGAATGTGCTGCTATGTCCCAAAACTCCCATAGTTACGCTTCTCCTCCTCCTCTGATATTTTAGCTCAGCAAAAACACTGATTGGCATTTATCAAGAAATCACTGCTTTCCATCTGAAACCTAGTCTGAAACCTATGAACAACCCTAAGTTATCAGTGGAAGGCCTGTATGCAGTAGCCAGAAAACCTAAAGCCTGTCAAGCTTTGAGCTTGATCTGGAAATTCTCATATAAACCTTTCTTTCTTCAGTACACAGCATTTTATTAGGAAAAGCATGACAGATTAAAAAAAACCAAGTTAAAAAATCAAAATCAACACACAGTTAAAACATGCAAAGGAGAACAAAGGAATGTTCAGTTAATTTCCTTACCCAAATTTGTCACAGTTGCTTGGCTATTTTCAACCACAAATAACAATAATAAATAATCATGGTGAAATTAATGAAACTGAGTTAATGATGACTCATAAATTTTCAAAATCCATTACTAATAGATAAGCAATTGTTATTTCAGGGAAACACAGACAAAAAGACCATTTGTTTCAAGACAAAAAAAAAAGCTTAGAATTGCTTAAACACTTTAAAATTTTGAAAGTAATTTTTTGTTGAAGAGGACTAATGAGAGGAACTATAAGACAGGACAATCCAACTGGAAATCTAATTCTGCTCTTGTTAACAATAGAAAATAACAGATCTCAGGACTTCCCCTGGTGCAACACTTGTTCAAAGGCAGCTCACTGATTATAGATCAGGTTGCTGAGGGATCTGTTCCCCAGGTGACAGAAAAACAACCAGTATCCACTGTTCAAGTGAGTCTTGGGAATGAGCTGAGTTCAAGAAAGCTCTTTCCAGCTTTACTATCACACATGAATGACTGCTTCTCCAGAATGGGAAAACTACCATTATCTAGCTGATCTGGATTGGAAATACAATGAATTATATATATATATATATAATTCTAAAATTATTATCTTCTTCCAACAAAGTATCATCACATCCTTGGGAACTGCACCAACAGTACCAAATACTGGTATATCTATAAAAGATCTTCAAGTATAATTCTACCTGAGGAACAGCCTGCTTTGATAAATATGAAGATTTGGTAATTATTAATATAAGTGTCAAGTGTAAATATTGGAGTGAATTAATGAGCCAAAATACTCATCTCTCCTCCAGTCTTGGCCAGGTAATTAGTGTGTAATCTTAGTCAAGATATTAGAATACTTAAGAGTAATTCACTGATTTTGGAATTGAAAGTCTAAATACTGTGAAATTACAGGTGTGGAACAACTGGCAATGTAGGAGAAGGAAGCACAACTGATATTGCCTGACAGCCAAGCCCCGAATATGTCATTAATAGAGTTTCTGGAATGCCTCATACCAGAACCTGCAACACTCAAGAATGTTGGTATGTTCATAAGAGTTTACTCCTGCCTACAGTCTCCACATGTTCACAGTTATTCCTTTAAAACTGCTGGGAGACTATCAAGAATATTACAGATATTTAAAGAACAAGTTTCACCATTATGGATTTGGCTCTTAACCTCTAGGATACTTGAAATGGAAGAAAAAAATTCTTTACCTTCTTGTGGATCACTTTGAGGGGAATGCCAGACAGAATTAAATAATTCTTTTTGTCTCTCTCCATTTCTTCTCTAAGGCTTGTCCTGTCTGATCCTGTCTAAGCAGCAATATAAGTAGTTGCAAAAGGACTGCTGCTGTTATGAACAACTGTCACTATGCTTGAGAATAACAATAATAATATACTACCCAGTGCCAAGAAAAATGCTCTGTAAATCTTTAGCAGTTACCTGAACTATTGCTTGCCTCTAAGAGCAATGTTTTGTTTGAAAAAAAAATTACCACTAAAATTTTAATTACACATTAGTCTCCCACTTAATTTATTTTCCATTTCCTTGCTTTATACTGAGATTGGTGCTTTGAGTCTTATTTCATCCTCAAGTCTAGCACTTGGAGTATGCAAGCCCTTCCAAGGGAAAGTTCCAAAAGCTTTCTGATGTTTTGGTCCTACGTGCTGTGCTCACAGGCTGCCTTTAGTGCTGTTCCCAGTGCTCTTGGACAGCTTCCTCCTGAAGAGAACTAAGATTCTCAGAGTACCTGCCATTGCCCAGGCAGCAGATAGTGAAATCACACAGACGTGCCTGATGTTGGACAAAACGTTCCAAGCGTAAAAAAAACCCCAACCAGCATCTAGCATGCTTTTCATTCTGTTTCTTACTCCCCCCACCCTGTAAAATATTTCAAGTTTTATAAGATAGCAGAACTTATGGAAGGACATGGAAAAGACATTACTATACAGTATTAAACAGAGCAGTGTCCCTGGACACGTATTTATGCTTTTAAAGAAAAAAGCTAAAAGAATACTTTGAGAGTTTAGAGGAAAACATTTCTAACTTCTTAGAAATAGATTCCTTTACACCCCACTTTTCTTCTTTCACACCTTTTCTTCTTTTTTCACTTCATTAAAAGGAACCAAGCAAATCAAACCAAACCAAACAAACAAAAAACCCCAACCACAACCACAAAACCCCGAAAAACTCTCTGAAGAAGTTAATAGAACAAACTTTTTCTTGAAATCCTGCAAGGTAAGAGGAAGTGAATCTTTGTTCTTCATCAGTGACAGCAATCACATGAGCAATTTTTGAAAAGGAGGGAAATAAATAAATAGGTATAAATATTTAGTTATTTTCATGTCCTGTAAGAGGGGAAAATGCAACACAGTGTCCCTGAAACTTTCTATTGCAGGAAAGAAGAAAACTAACAAACAGAATTTTAAAAATCTATGGGACCAGCCTCAGAATTTCAGGACTCACTTTGCCTTTTTTTTTCCTTCACACTTCCAATATCCAATCTTACTGTCTTTGCAAAATAAAGGTAAGTCAGGTAGTTTTGGGACAGGACCCTTATGAAGATTACAGGTTGTCACACATACATTCAGATAAAGGCTTTAGGGTTACTGTGATGGTACTTTACCTTTTCCTGATCTCCTGGAACTGGCACAATTTACTCATTTATTGGTTGTCCAAATGGGACAATGTATCCTTCTCATTCATTTTTTGAAGCCTCCTGAGAAGCTATATATAATGCTTGGAACTTTTCAGGTAGAAGCTCTGGAATGAAGAATTTGGAAACAGTTGAAAATCAACAGTAAACTCAGAGGAACCAGCAAACCATCCTCAAGACAAAAGCTGCAGTTCTGCCTTGTCCATCCAGTTGCCAGGCTCAAACAACTATTGCATGAGAACCGCAGTTTTTAGGTGTATAAAACATAAGCTTTTTTTCTGTCCTCATCAGTTATTTCACTGAAGCTGTAGCTTCAAATCTGGTTATGGATTTAAAAAAAAAAAAAAAAGAGAGATTTATAAATCGTGTTGAGGTAAAAAGAGATGGCAAACAGAATGATTTATAATCCAATGAAAGAACTGTAAAATAGGTGGAAGCCTATGTATCAGAGTCCTCATACTTGCCTGAAAGAAAATTGCAATGGCCTCCAAGTGACTGTCACAGTCATTTCTTTGCCTATTGTGTGGTCTAACGTCCCATTGCAAAACTAGTTTTCCTTTTTCTTTCACTGGGTTTTCTGAGTTTGTTCCAGTGTCCTAAATGGTCCATACTCTGTTTAATAACCCTGTCTCGGGTTATAAACTCTGCAACTGCTTGGCCCCTGGTTCTAAACAAAACAAAACAAATCATTTTCTCAAGCATTGTCAGTAAATTTAAGGAAACAAACTGCTCTCCAATCCCATCAAAGAAGAGAATATTCTCTCTCTTGTGGTTTCAAATCTGAAAAGGAGTAGAATAAATCTGTATCATCCATGTTTATCATATGCATCAAAAAGTGGTTCTGCTTTCTACAGCTGAAATTTCTTTGCTGAATATCAAACTCTGCTTTGGGTAATCAGCTTTATGGAACACATACCTGATGTGTGCAAACAACATAGTAGTGCCCTAACCTGCTGAATGCCCCCCCCTTTTTTTTTTCCTTTTTTTTAAGGGATATCAACAGGAAAGAACTTTTCCAGCCTAGAAAAGTTACATACTGTTAAAAAATGAACAATTGCAGTGAGTTATGCAGTGAGTCACTAACTTAAGCTAAAGAATCAACTGCAGCACAGGACCCAAACAAGGGAAAGTGGATGTAATTTTTTCCTTCCTCACCTTTCACATCCCCAGATTCATACATATAGATGGTCCTGTTTGATCAGGTTCAAGGCAGTTTATTAAAGCAAAAAGGATTGCAAGTGAGAGGCACCAGGGTGAAAAAACCTAACCCCAGCAACCAGTCCAGAATTCAGGACTCCTGGAAGAAGTGTCTCATTTCAGATTTGGAAGTGTTTTAATGCTTTTCTGTTTAATGTTAAAGTAGGAATGTGGATGAAGTGTGACAGGTTTTCTACCTACAGGATAAAATATACCTCAGAGATACTAAAAATCTAAAATCCCCACTCTTTGGTTCCTATCCTGATGAAGTTTAGAGCTGGACTTCTCCTCTATAACACGAACAAACAGGAGCAATTCCCGAATCCCACTGGCTTGAGCCATCAACATAACATGCCTCCCACCACACAACAAGCTCTGCTGTCTCTAGTATTTTCATTCTTTCTAAGGAATTAAATACTTAATACACACAATTAGACAACTCTGCTAAATATCTGAGCTAACATTCAGTAGAGGTAAAGGCAGTAGCTTACGTCTCCCACTATTGTTACAAACTGTGCAAACTTCTGTCTGCATCACCTACATCCAGCTTCACATACTTGAGGTTTTCTTTGATACTAAAACAGCTATGGTCTAATTTTCTTTAAAGAAAGAATATCAAAGCTGAGACCGAGGGGAACATAGAAATCTCAAAGATTTATGTGGAAACCTCCTGGCCCTTTTCAATTCCAGATATAGATCAAGCAAATGAGACACAGACAGAAAGGAGCTCTCTGCAGCATTGTCTGTGCTTAGATTCTCGTGAAAGCAAGACATATTTTTAGCACTTGCACCTCCACTAATAATGAAAACAGAGCACTAGCAGTGTTGTATTTTTATCACACAGTGTCCAAAAAGGTCTGGATGTTGTTGCAGAGTCAGCCAAATTTCAGCAATGCTAAAACCAGCTGCATTCTCCAGCTGTACAGTTGTAAGGACAAAGTTATGGAGTATCAAACCCAACAGCAACATGCTTTAATGTAATTCCACATTAAGATTGTTTCACGTTGGTCATTGATTTTTGTTGCAGCTCCAGCGAAAAAGAGTTCAAACAGACCTCAATGCCAATGAAGTAGCATTTAAATACTTATTTAGTGTAGAAACTTCTGAAAATCTTGAGACAAAACCCCTATACCATATTGCAAGAACAACTCCCCACTTCAGGATGAAAATATTGCCTTCCTTACCAGCTTGGTTAAACAAGACTAAAGATTTTTGTCTCTGTATCAAGACTGTTGGCCAAACCACACTGAAATGCAATATGAGTAGATGTTGATGGGAATACAAAGAAATCAATCAAAAAAATTTAGGAAAAAAAGAGGCCAGAAAAATGTATCAACCTGTTTGATCTATAGCCTAAAGCTCAAGTCCTGCCAGAGCAGGAAGAGGCATAATGGAGTCACAGCAATATTTTCTATAAAGTAAATGGTCTGTTTAAGAAACATTTTAGGCCAGTTGGAAGATTCTTTGCATGTTTGTCCCTGATTTTCCAAGCCACCACATCACTCAGTCTTTTCATATATGATGCCTTTGATTTGCACAGTTTTGGCTTAAGATCAGCTATGTAACAATCTCAGTGAATCCTGAAATAACAGACGATCCTCTGAAATCCCATGTATGAGGAAGACCCTGAGCAATACTGGCAGATTAGGGAATGATCTCTTAGTCAATATTAAGAGATGAGTAGTCCTGTCCCTAGAAACTAACATAAGCCAGCTCAAACCATTAAACTTTTCCCACCAAAGGGGAATAGGTGTCTCAGCTGGACCCTTCCCTGCTACATATCTGGAAAGGGAAGAGTCGAGCCGATTTGCATGTGCGTGGAATTTACCAACAGAACATTTTCTGCTCGTATCTGAAAAGCACCAAGGAAAGATGTCTGTTAACAGCCAGCTGCTGTCACTCACAACTTCTCAGCCACTTGCACTGCTTTTCAAATTAGGGCTGGGGAGACTCTATCCAGCTATGCCACCTTTTATCTCTGCAGAAAAGATCTGCCAACTTTTCAGCAGAAGCAGCAGATGGGAACAAGCTGCTGCCCCAACAGAACAATTGATCTAGCCTGAATTTCTCTTGAACTTATCCACTCCAACACAGAACAGAACTATGAAAACGCTTTTCAAGAAATGTATTAACCCTTTAAAAGCAGTGAGAAAATAACTGCTCCTCTAGAAAACACAAAGATGATGAGTGCCACAGACTTGCATGAAAGTTCGAGCAGTTACCGGTTTTCATAAGAGGCAATGCTGGGAATGTCTGAGAATGTCTCTAGTGGAGGACCAGGAAAGAGAGCTCACATTGCAAGGATTATCAGCACTAAAGGATAAAGGATCATAAAGGATCTGTAAAGGGCCTACCCATTTTAAACTGAGACAGGTATTCATATGATACAGTTATTCTGTGTCCTTTTATACAGTCATCACCGGGCATTCCCAAAGTAAATAAAGGAATACCAAACACTCAATAGTGATGTAAATCCCTGAGCTGACACACGCCAGAGGCATCCTCTTTTAACACAGCCAGCAGAAAGCTGCCTTCTGGAATGCACTGGGAGAGCAACCAAAGAGAACAGTTAAAGAATGTTATGAGAAAAAGACAAATGTTCACTGAGGTTGGGGTGCACATATTTCTCACTCAAAATTACAGAGACCTGCCAAGCTCTACAGACTTGAAATCAAAGTTGCAATCCTGGCTCCCAGCTCACTCATGGTTGTGTCTAGCTCTCCTTCACTCCATGCAGCAGTGTAGGCCTCCCTCCACTCCACAGCACTGTGCATCAGAGTCTGCTGGTTTGACAAATTCCATGTGTTCTAGAGGAGCCCTTCAAAAAAGCTTATTTCTGAATTTCAGACTGCCATTAGAGTCCCTCCCTATCTCATAGCCCAAACTCCTCCATTCCTGCCACCCACCCATTCTTCCTCCCCTTCTCAACAGTCTCAGAGAGGTAAAAATAGGAAGACCAAAATTACAAATTTTGAGCTAGTTTGATCCTTATCTCCATTGCAGCCACAAAAATAACCAGTTCCTTCACCTCTGTATGATAAGGATGTATCTAAACTTCTAAAAGCAGCTGCAAGAATCCATGGCCTTTCCAAGCTCCTTCTAGGAAAGAAATAATACAATTTGCTACCAATGCAGGCAATCATTTCTCACATCTGAAAGTAGATGCAAATTTTCCAATAATCACAAATTTTCCAAGAATAATTTCCAGGAGATCACTCTGGAGTTTACACTTGCCAAAATCTTGATCCCAGTATCACAACTCCTGCCAAGAACGTGTTGTACCACTAAGCTCTAATTGTCTCTGATGTGGAGACTGATGTCATCACACAATGCTTGAACAAAGGAAAGTCAACCAGCATCTGACACCATACTACTTTAATCCAGAATTAAAACAAGAGAAACAGTTATAGTCACCAAGTTAATCTCTAGAACATTCTGTAAATTCTTCCAAAAAAATATACTTCATGAAAGAAGTAGTCTTGAGCACATCACAAAATTGTCTTTTGAACAGTTAAGGAAATAAACCTTTGAAAGCTTTCGCCAAAAGAGATGAAAAAATTTCATCCGAAGTTTTGAAATAACTTTTATTTGAGGTGCTAAAGACAATTTCCAAGAACCTACTTAAAGTTTTGTAAGATTTTTAGCTGTATTGTAAACTGTCATTTAAAAAAAATAACATGCTGCAAAACCAAAAGCCAAAACTTGGCAATCTTGTAGATTTCTAAATGCTTCTGATTAGGAATCACTGAATTGACAACATTCTGAAACAAATATGTATGAAGAAATCAAGAGTATGAGACTCCTATAAATCAACAAATATTTCAAAGAGATATTAAATATTTACCACATAGGCTCACACAAAAATACCTACTTTCAGTGCATTTTATCTATCACAAATTCCACACATGCTGTAGGTGTAATGAGCAATAAAAAAGACCCCAAAACAGTGGCCTGATTTCTCCCTAGGACATAAGACAAACTAGTTTAAAAAACAAAAAACCATGACCTGTGACTGTTACAGGTGAATGTGATGGTTAATGAAGTCTGTGTTAGCGATAGACAAGTTAGGGATTCTCTCATCTGCTGGCTCAATTGAAATGAGAGCAATAAAAAACTCTTTTAAAAGAGCCAGGAAAAAAAAAAATCCCACTGAATTTCACATTCCATGTGCTAGAATTATTTTTCTCCATATTGACAGGTGCCTGTACCTCCAGCACTCTTCTCAGCCTCTTCACAAAACACAGCTATGCCACTTCAGCTCTACACCAGTAACTAATGCCACTTAAGCAACAGCCTCCATCTAGCTATTCCCCACTGCAGAGGCTGGGAAAAGGAAAAAGCTGCCTGTGCCTGCCTTCTGTGGGCCAAACACTGAAGCCACAAGCAATGGTGACAGTATTTTCCTTAAATAACAACAGAATACACTGTAGCTTGGAAACAAAGGGTGGGTAAAGTGAGAGTCTCTTAAGTGGAGTATGGGAGGGGAAATTAAGAAGTATTTGGCTTCTCATAACAGCTCTCACACGTCCAAAAATACACAAGACTGCTCACTCTGTGTAGCTGCCCCACACTTAATACACAGTACAGATGAGATAAACAGCACCTGGCTACCCTAACACCTTTGTCAGCTCATTGCCAGCTATCTAATGCAACCAAAGTGGGTTTTTTCACTTTTCCTTCTGTTAAAATGTAGGTCATGAGAGGATGATCCTCTTCGAGGCATGGCTTTTTATCTTATAGTCTCCTTTGAGTTTCAGTTTGGAGGAATTTCACCAGTGTAGTTTATAGGAAGGAGTCTCTGGAATAAAAACTAAGAGCTAGTCAGTAGTAAAGATCCACAGATGTCTTATATTAAATATTCTTAACATGAGAATCTTTACAATTTACACTCATCTGCTCCACAGAAAGATATCAAACACATTCACAGATCACATATTGAGATGCACATTATCAAAAGGCTAGTTTTTCCCTGCAACATGACAAAGTTTGTTGAAGTGAGATGCTGATGGAAGGTGTGAAAATATGAAAAATTGCTAATTTTAGGTTGCAACATATGTTGACTGTATTTGGAAACTGCCCTGAGCACACCTACATCTATTAAAGTACTTTTCTGACACAGACTGTAGTTAATCCCTGAGTGAGCTACAGCCAGCATCATCAAACAAGGGCAAAAGTTTAGTACCAACAAAGAAGAAAGAGCAAATAATACAATTTTCTCAGACCACCTGTGGTTTCTTTTTGGTTTCTTCTCTTCTTCAATGACAGACACATTCATGCAATTTAAAAAGCAATCTTAGCAACAAAGCTAAAGGATCCTTCACATCTCTGAAGCAATTTTTCTTTCAAATAGATCTGAAAATACTGAGAATGATACTCTGCAGAATGTATCAGAAGAATCTGCTCAACAACTTGAACACCCATATTATCTGCAAATGACCTACTTTCTTCACAGTTGCTCAGCATGTAACAATCTCTCTACAAGAGACAGCGGCTGCCTTGCAACCAGTGAGCTGAGCACCAAAGAAATGGCTGTGTCTAACAAATGAGATATCTTGGTTATTTTGACACGTTTAACACATGTATTTCTGGCTTGTCACCAAGAACATTTAACATATTTTGCAACACTTTACTACTCACAGACATATGCACTGGCATATGTACTGCTTTGAGTGAAAATGCAGTTATCTACTGTCTAACAATGTCTACTCCAATTCAGTCTCCTACCCTCCCACATGACAGTCTCCCCCTTTGGCAATAAATGCATTCAAAATCAGCAAAGGAGAGAACCTGTGTGCCAGCCCTAAAGGTCTCTTCAAATGTGACAAAAGGACTTACTGATCTAGGAGTCTAGCATGACTTGAGGCATGCAGTTCTCATTTTGGAAGTCTAGGACACTCAAATTTTACCCCCAATCCAACTAGAACACATTTATTCATCTTTAAGTGGGCTACTTCTGTGGGCTCTGTCTGGCTTAGAAGAATACACTGGTTTGAATCACAGGAGAGGGAAGCAGACAACATGTGGGAAGGGAGCCTGTCAGTACACATCCAAGCTTTTGCAGACATCAATATCGGGAAGACTATCTTCACAACTTTAACAGGGAAAGAAAAAAAAGAAATAACTCCTCCACTTCATTGAAAATATGGACATCTAAAATAAATCAGATGTTTTACACTGTAGAAGTGTCTATTTTCCTCCAGTCAGTACAGAATCTAGATGAGTTTCTAATGTAGATGAGATTCTAATCTGACACCCAAGACACAACTGTTGTCACCATATATACAAAAAATTCTCACTCAGATCACTGGGAATCTTGCAACAACTTCAACAGCATCAAGGTTTTAGCTCACATAGGTTATCTAGTTTGGATTTTCTTGTTTTGATAATGCATCCTAACAAAGAGCATAAATCAATGCAAATACCTTTGAGAATCTTCAGCAGCATGTCAACTTGCATTAGTACATCTGCAGAGAGGACTTACACTCAGCTTCACAGTCAGATGACTCTGAGAGCTCCAACATGAGTATTTTACCCAGGATACAAGAGTTTTATGAAGCCCAAAATACTCTATTGTCAGTGCTGAGTTGGAAACTGAGAAAAGCTGTACTCTGTGCTTCTTTCATCACTCTTCAGAATTATTTTATGAGGGAGCATAGATCATTGAAGCCTAATGCAAATAGGCAGCAAATGTGCTAGATATCCAAATAGAGCAACCACAGCACATATTGTATCACGGTATAATTTCTAAGTGTCATATAATAGCTAATCAATGAGCTCAGCATTTTTTATCACTGTAAAGTCACAGCTTCTCTACATATTGCAATGATTTCTTTTATTGAGTGTGACCACTGTTATTTGCATGACCAAGTAAGATGTCTAGACTATGTGAGCATGTAGGACAAACATCACATTCACAGCCACAATTTCTTCAACACTGTAGTCAGAATTAACTTTACAATCTCTTGCCTAATGATACATTTATACCTAGATGGAAGCCATTATCATTCTGGGATATCTTCTCCTGTGCTGAAGTGCTAAGCACTCAATACTACATACAGAAAGGCTTTGCATTATTACCTGAACTCTTGAAAAGTATCACTCCTGCTGTTTTGAAAAGGTTAATGCTTTATGTTATCCATGTCTAGAATTCCAGAAGGAATGCGCTTATTTATGACCTGCTCAGTGTTCATTACAAGTTCCAGTTTTGTTAAGTGTAAAATAGAGTATTGCTAATTGCATTTTTTAACCTCTGGACTACGCATATTACTCAAACAGAAGTGAAAGGAATAATTTGAAAGTAGAAAATGTCCAAGTTATGGATGTAGTGACACACCAGACGCCATGCACTATATAGGAATGAAGACTGCACACAAGATTTCCCTTAGTATGCCAGTACCTACCTAATTGGGAAGATTGCAACAAAAGATGGGATTAAGCATTGTCATGCCACTAGCCAACACAATTCATCACCAAGATATATGATTCTGCCCTCTTGATCACATTATTTCATAGTGTACCAAAGTCCACAGCAATCAGGAAGCCATCAGTCCGGATTGTCCAAAAAGCTGGATAAAGCTACTACCCACAAGGGCCTCCTCAAGGCAGTGTATCAGTAGTGAGGACAATGGGGTTACCTTGTACAAACACATTTCCTGAGCATGCTGGATGCTTCTAATGCTGCATTTAGTATAAATATTCTAACTTTCATTTCAGTTTTCTACTTTTTCATACGCTCAGTGTACTTACGTCAGTCAAATTTGTTTCTGCTTGTAACACAGCTATCCATAACTGAAAAAAAACCCCACCAAAACCACACAACTTACAATTTGAGAAGAGTCACTTTTTCCCCCATTAACACTTCTCAGTTCTTCACCAGTGTTTCCTGATGTTTGGTACAATAAGCAGAAGTGTCTGTCCACTCCATCTGTACAGAAGTATGGCATATAAGGCTCAACACACAGCCTGTAAAGAAATGCTGTTTTCACCACAGCAAATAGAGACAAGAGTTCCTCCAGATGAGCTTTTCCTTCTTCCCCTGAGAGCAGAAGCTTAGCAAAGCTTGCCAACAAAGTTAATACTTGGGTTGAATAAACAGTCCCTTAGATTTAATTTTTTAGTTCATGCTCAAGAAAGTCCAGTTCTGAGGTGATGTGTGTAAGCAGATATCTCTCAGCCTTCTGTAAGATTGTCTCAAGTCAGCATAGCCTACACTAACTCCTTTTTTGCATGCAAAAAAAAAAATCAGTTTATATTCACTTCGGAGTAAAAGCCACCTTATCAGACAGTAGAACAAAGTGATAGCCAGTCTCCTCCTTCCCACTCCTTGTTCTATACATATGTAGCAAAACACCAAGACTTAACAAATCTCCAAAAATCTGATGCCTCCAACTTAAAAAGAAAAATAATTTCACTGGAACTGGGCTTCAAGATGTAGAAGAGTTTGTGTGATGTGGAAACAGAAAAATATCCAAGGAGTCTGTTTTCCCAATCAAACCAAACAGCTGCTATTGTGATCTTGACTTCCCAATCTAAATCACATATTTATGACTATTACTTAATAAGAAGAAATAGCAAATATTTGCCTTAGCTTCTTTAAATAAACCAGCTAACAAAACTCAATTCACCCTGATGTTTCACTATGATAAAAAGTAGAAACTGGAAGCATCATTGTCACTTTTACAGCCCATAGTTCTGGTTAAAAAAGCATCCACTTGTCCTGAAATTATGGAATGTATACATAGATTGTGGAGTCACTACTGTTTCCACAATAGCCTAACTTAATGTGCAGATCTGTTTTAATAGGTTAGCCTTTTTATTATTGTCATTATTTTATGTAGTTTACATGATAAGAATACATTTGTAGCAGTGGAACAAGATAATTCACTTTTCTATAATGGAAAACATTTTCAGCTGTTTCTGGATTCAGATGTACCCCTTGGTCCCAGGCAGTGTGGCAGTGTTACTTCTATGCTCAGTTAAAACCTCTTCCCAGTACCTTTTTCCTCCTCATAACTGACAGCATCAGCTTTTGGTTTGCATCAAGTGAATTTGTTCTCCCTGCACCACTGTGGCAGCAAATATGCAGCTCTATTACTTTTTCAGATCCTGTGTTAAGAGGAATGTATGAAATACAGCTCCTCATCATTCTCCTTACTGAAGATCAAATTTCAGTTGTGTAACAAACAGTGACTCTGCATGACATAATGGGGCCTTCGTGTGTGAAACAGCTAAACTGAAACTAAAAAAATATCGTTATAACATCATTGTCTGCTTTTGTCTGTACGTAGAAGAAATTTGTCTCAGGAAAGAAGTAAATTGCATAAATAATCCAAAAATCAATCCAAAAAGGTTCCAAAACACTTGAAACAACACCTTTTTAACCCTCAAGGTGATTTCTAGTTAACATACAGGTATTTTACAGTAACAGCTCCTGTCTTGTGCAGAAGTCAGGGCTACATGAGAGGATCACAGTCTACTTCGGATGGGATATCAGTGAAATATTAACAACATCAAAATTCAGTTTTATGCAGCATTTAAAGGCTTTTGAAGAAGGAAAAATAACTGCATTCAGACTGGAAGGTTTTATTAAAAGGTTCCCTAGCTTCAATATCAATTGTTATTTTAACTCATCAATTTACATCTGTAGCCATAGAAAGTTCATATATGTGGCACTTAAATTTCAGAACATCTAAGAATTTGCTGCTTATATGACCTTCAAAATTTTAGGTACTTGGGAACTCCCTAACAAGCAATTACAGGAATATATCTCATGAGTCTGTATGAATTAAGAAATTATTTGGCTAACCACAAAAACAGCATACAGCATGCTAAAAATTTTAAGATCCTCCATTTGCTGAAAATTCTATGTATTCTTAGGTCTAACATCACTTTAATCCACCACTTGTTTCCTAAAAAGAATTAGTGAAAATATAAGTTCCTTTTCTTTCCTACTGGTTTTATGTGAAAAGAACATATGACCCCAACATTAATCTTTTCTTCATTTATAATAGCTGCCTACCTACCCTCACTTCAGCCATTTAGCAAACCTGTTATGAAACAGCTGCTATTAGTGAAAAAAGTCCAAACTGGCAGCATTCACAGACCACTGGGAATACAGAGCATTTTAAGATGTTTCTACAACTCCCCATCAATACTCTCTGATTCATCTTTTCAAGACCCTACCATAAAGCCTCAAACCAGGACTGTGCTTCTAAAGACTCAATATCAGAGAGTCTGGCTTTTCTCTTGATTTTTCCCATGGAGGACTTCCCGTTCCTCTAGACCAATACAACCTTCTTAAACATTTTTTTTTCCACTCTTTTACTGCTGCTGAATCTGATTCAAAAGGGGCCCATCTGTTCCAGCTACATCATCAGGAGAGTTCTGCACTTTCACACAGCTGCTGATGTTTCTGTCCCCATGCAGAAGCTGGAATTGCTTCATGCACCCCCTTGGCACAGAAATTACGTAAAGTAAATGATAGATCCAAAAACCTATTGCATGATCATTTCTATACTGGCTGTTTCTCTAATGCAAACTCTCATTTTCTCACATTTTGCAGGGCCCTTAATTGTTCCTTTAATAAAATGCACCATAAAATTTCAGAGTGCAATTTTTCAATGGAAAGGAAACAAAAATCCCACCAAATAAACTAATGTTATAAATTCCATGAAGCAGCTCAAAAAGCCCAGATAGGCGACTGTTTCTGTTAAATTCTATCAGCTGCTGGAGCAGTTTCTTCAGGAATTCTAACACTTCCTTAGAATTTAAGTTACTTAACCTCCACTACATTCTGCAGACTGAAAAGCAACTACCCCCAAATATAACATGAACCAAATGGAAAATTGCATTTAACAGTACCCACATGACTGTTGACCTGTCACATGCTCCTATATGGGATTCTCTCAGACTACATAGATGCACCAGCTTGACCTGAATGCAAGCAGACTGTACTCTCCAAAATACCTGTGACCACTTAATTCCTGCTACTCATTCAAGGCTTGGTCTGTTCAGCCTGGACAAGAGTCATGGGAGACCTTAAAGCACCTTCCAGTGCCTATGAGGGCTCCAAGAGAGCTGGAGAGGGCGTTTGAACAAGGGCATGTGGTGACAGGACAAGGGGGAATGGCTTTAAATCAAAGAGGGAAGATTTAGGTTGGATATATGGAAGAAATTCTTCCTGTGAGGGTGGTGAGGCCCTGGCACAGGTTACCCAGAGAAGTTGTGGTTGCCCCATCCCTGGAAGTGTTCAAGGCCAGGCTGGACATGGCTTTGGGCAGTCTGGTCTAGTACAAAATGTCCCTGCCTCTGGCAGAGCATTGGAACTAGATGGTCCTTAAAGTCCATTCCAACCCAAAC
>VXAX01005644.1:0-18012 GCA_013399835.1 Leptocoma aspasia
ACTTAAAATATGCTGTTCTATTTTAAGATGCCAAACACTCAAGAAATATCTGCCTGTCCCAGTGATTCTGTGCTGCCTCTGCTGCCCACTGCAACCCTTTTGACTGGACAGACTGGTTCCTGCAAAAGGGGACACGTGGCGTGGCCCCTCTGCAGTTTCAGGGGGACCTGCTCAGCAAAACTGACCCTGCAGAAGGACCCAAACACTGGACCCTGGCATGGAGAGGGAAGAAAGCTGCTGTCTTGTGTGGAAACCTGGAGTCTCTTCTCAGCATGCAGGTTTGGCTGTTCCGACCCTTGGGCTCTGTTCTAGTTAGACTAAATGAGAACGTTTGTTATACGTGAAAATCGTTTGCCGAAGGAGTAGGAGAGGCCAAAAGCAAACATTATTAATCCCCTAAACATTATTGTACTGCAGCCAGGTTTGTAACAAACACAGCAGTAGGGATCATTGTTTGCTATAAACTGCCTTGTAATCATTTCCACAAGCCGAGGCTTGGTCTCAGCACACCTGACGTGCTCGCAGGGCGCAGGAAATGCAGACACAGCCTCTCCAAATCCAACCCCCCCACACCATGGCATCCCCTGCCCTCCCCACAGCCACTGCCACCCCAGAGCAAGGGCAGGACTTCGCCTCCCTGACACTGCTCAAAAAACCTGGCTGGTTCTTCTGTAAACCCCTGTGTCCCTGAGGATGCTTCCCTAATGCTGGTAATTGTGTGTCAGTAGGGCAGTGATGTGCTGTGTTAGAACAGTGCAATTTTACACAAAGTTAATGCAAGAGGTCAAAGGATTAGACATTGAAGAAAAGCTAAAAATATAAAAGAAACTTGAAGGCTTAAAAATTTAAACTGTGTGAAGTTTAATTCCAACTGGGCAATTACAATACTGGAAAACAGGCAGAGGCATGGCAGCCTGAGCCCACTTCACAAGGCAGCCTTTGTGGTGGAATTGCTTCTGGTGTCTCCACAGCAACTGAACATGCCCTGAGCTCTCATGATGGGAGTGATGAGCAATGTATTGGAGAATTTCTCAGGGACTCTGGGGCTCCATGCCAGCTGCCTGCCAGCAAGTCAAAGGAAGCTTTGGGAGCAAATTCTCTGAGCTAGGAACCTTCTTCAAGACATGCTAACATAGCCCGGTGCTTTGTCTTGTCACAGGGGTCTGCAGGTGTACTTCTGACTAATTAAATGCTCAATAACATCATTGTGAGAATTTTTTTTAATGTATCAAAGCATCCTTGGTATTATTAGCATAGCCACATAATTATCCTCAGAGAAACTTACACCCATATGTTAACGCCCATAAATTATTGTGCGGATTTCTTTTATACCTTTATTTTCAGTTTCTGGGAAGGAACTGGGTACTTAATATAGTCATTGCTTCAGAACATGTAAGCTGCCCATGCCTGCAGTAAAATGTTCAGGAGGCAGAGTGGTGCTGGCAGCATCATCTAAAAGCTCAGTAAGCCAAAGCCTAACTGTTCAGGGTGTGATGCAAGAATATGATGCACCTCTTTAATTGCACAAGAGATTTCTTAAAAAGACAGGAATTAAAAAATGAGAATGGGGATGAACAAATTTGTGTTAGGCTAAGTGTGAGAAGAAACCCTTTGTAGCAGGGAAAAAAATCTTCATAGTAAAAGGCAGAGAGCCTGATCTGGAATTCCAAGCTAGGGTAGCAATATTGGTGTATTTTAGATATCCTGATACTCTGAGTTGCTAGCCATATGTGTCACATACCTGACACTTTTTTCTTTAGACTGGAGATACCAGATTATAGATCTAATGTTCTGAATTTTCTAATAATCCTCACAAATTTGGCATGAATGCAGTAAAAGAAGTTATGTTTGAACCAAGAAATCAGTTGTAGCACTTCTAGATCTTGGATTCAGACAGCATAATAAATTTTTTTAATGCACACCCATTGTTTGCTTATCTTTATGTTCTTTAAATGACTTATTCCAGTATTGAGAGTATGCTATTCTATGCATATATGATATGTTCATTTTACTAAGACTGTTAACTACAAAAAATTTGGACTTGAAAAATATATCTTGCTTTTTATAAAGAGCTGTGTTACACTTTTACTCAAGTTATTTTGGTGAGTCCTTTTGATTTTTTTTTTCATTTGCATTTGCTTGACATTTCTACACAAGGTATCTGCTGACTATTCTGGTTCTCTGTAAGAGGGATAAAAGTAAGGGACATCCTTCCCCTCCTTTGATCACTTTGCAGCCTAGGAGCTGCAAACTGATGTTCAAATATTCAAAGCTTACAGGAGCAGAACATAGTATTTAATGTTGCATGCTGGAGTGCTGGCAATTGCTACAAGTGGTTCACTGTAGTACAGTAGTTACCAGCATTGCCTCATTTATTAATCATAGAAATGTTGCATGCAAATTAGCCAGTGAGCTGTGCATCATAATACAGTCATCCAAAAATCTGTCTTCACATGTATTAATGCCTGCAAATGTATCACATTATAGCACTGCATGGTTTCTCCATTACATTCCAAAACCTGCCAAAAGCTCACTAAAAGCTGTGTCACCAAGTGTTTTCTTTTTGTTGCTTACTTATGACTTTCTAAAGAGTGAGAGTATTTAGCTCCAGGGTACTTTTGTGTCTGCCATTTTCCAGGTTTCTTTTTTTGGCTAATGTTCTGTCAGCCAAATATCAATATTTCTCTTGCTGTAATGCAGTTTAAAAATGTATTTTTTCACTAGTAGGAACATGGTAAGTACCACTGACCTCCACTTCAGCACAATTTCATAAACTCTTCCCTGCTCTGAAAGCTGCTCCATTTCACACCCTGACCTTGTAAATCCTAGGCACTGTGCAAGGAAAATATAATCTTTTAATCTCTTGCTTTCTAACTACTCCAAATATTTTTTCAGGAAGGTCAAAGTGAGAATGAAGGAATTGAAAATTTTGCACAGAACAAAGAAAGAAACACTTCACAGCAGATAGGGACAATTTGTGCAGTTGTGTTCCCAGCTGCTCACCGACCTGCCAAAAGATGGGAAGAAACAGAGAAATGGGAGCAAAAATAGTTTGCAGGACAAAGGAAGAAGAGAGAACAAGACAACTGAAGGCAAGCAAGGGAGAGGAAGCAAGGGAAGAGCAGAAGGAGCACAATAATGGTCAACACCAAGGGAGTCAGACACCTTGAGTGTGGTGACAGAGAAACTTTGGAGTTAGCTGTGCAAAAATCCAGTTAGCAGGATGTTTCATTTACAATGATAGTTACCTAACATTTAACCATTTTACAGATACAGTCTCCATAGGCTACACCACAGAGATAAAAGCAAAAGGCATAAACTGAAGTGACTTAGCTAAGTGGTAGAAAAACACAGCACGAACCAACACCTGAGAAAGTCATTACCTATATGTTTCCAAACCTACAAGAAGTGGGGTAAGGTAAAGTCATATGCATTAAACAGGTAAAAGTAGGAGGGAGAAATTCATAAGCTAGGCTAACCAGTTTGAACCATACATATTTGAAGAACATGCTAAACCTTTTTTTTTTTAAAGAAGGAAGATACTATTAAGGTTTAAAGCCCATGTACAAATATAATAAAAACAAGAGATGCAAAACATTCACAAGAGTAGCTGCAGATCATTTCATTACATTCTTGTAGCATTGAGAGTACTGCAGGCAAAAAGAAGTACAAATACAAAAGAAAGTAAAAAGAATATACATAGGGATTAGCAAACTGATGCCTTTAACACTTTGCTCCTGAGATCATTATTATTATGGGTATTTTGTACAACGTATGGCCTTTTCTTGTCAGGTTAAAAATCAAGCTTTCTTTAGAAACCTCCCCAGTTCTATGTTTTTTTCAGTTTCATCTCTGATCCTACTTTGCTCTCCTGCACTAAACAAACCATCACTGGTCTAATATAGTAGTTTCTCACTGCACTGAGTCAAAATCAGCAATCATTCCTGGGTATTACTTACTGTTACGTGGCTCATGGTGGCTGTTTTGTCACCTCCTGGTCTCGGATCCCACAGAGGAATAATGGCAGTATAGGAGCTGAAGCTGTATAAAAAGTGTCGTCTTAATATCAGAGGAGGAGCTAGGCATAAGGGGTTGGCTTCACAAATGTAAATATTTCATAATTTATTTAGCAACGTGGCTTTGCTTTTTCCCCCCAGGCAAAAACTTTAATAAAGGAATAGGTCTACTGCAACAAAGGAAACAACAGCAAAAAACAGAGACAAGGATGCATCCTAAACTCATTAATATCAGCAGGAATTTGCCTTCATCTTCAGTGGGAACAGAATTTCAAAGTATGGGAATCACCCATAAAACCTGAACGGTAAAATCTGAACCTTCCATAGTCTCTGACACAAACTGTGTTTGAGGGTGGTAGGGTAGTCCCAACATGATGAAAATGTCCCCAGCAGGAGTTGCATGACCTTGGCCTGACCATGACCTTGTCCCTGGCACTGGCAGGTGGTGTTAGGACAGACCTCAGAGAGGCCTCATGCCTTGACAGAAGAACCTCTCTGAGGCACACGAGCTGGGCACAGATGAACCTCCTGTCTCTCTGTTCATGGCTGTACTTTCAGTGCCCAAATCAGGAAGACACAATATCCCCACCGTTATAGGTACATTTTTTTGCATCTTTGTAGCTTAAGATATTCTTTCAAAGAATGTCTCTGGCAGTCTCTATCTTCTCAGTCATGATTTGTGTTGTTAGAACTGAGGAAGCACACAGCCTGCTAAATGCTGGGAATGTGGGAAAACCAGGATGAGAGAACACATTCCTGGGCATCTCTGCAGGTCTTGTTTTGGTACTCACACCATATAACAAATAGAAATTCAAAGAATGGAGGTATTAACAGCAGAATTAGTTTTCCTGTGCTTCCTTTGGATGACTTCTTGTGCTTCTTCCATTCCTGGGAATGCATAATATGACATGGTATCAAGTGGTTGGATGAAAATGTGTACAATGTACAACCTGGAGAGGTTGCTACATTCTTGATGAGTTTATTTGCTCCTTGTAATCCTATTTTAGCTCTGTGAGAAAAAGTCCCTCTGTCCTTCATTATTTACTGGTCACCAAAATAAGTCTGACAACATAGATTCTTTCAAATAAACCAGATTCCAAAGAACAGTAGGAAAATGTTCCATGGGAGTGTTTACCCTAACTAAGGCCTCTCCATTGATTTCTAATTATATTTCATATGTTTTCTATGGTGTTTGCACACCCAGACCATTGCAGCCATATCAGGAAAGCAATGGCAAGCACTTTCAGAAAAGCCCCTTTAAAAGAGGTGTGTTTAACATATGTTTGTATGTCTGTGTTCTATACAGCAATGATTTTCTCTCGCTGGGTGTAAATAGTTCTGTGGACAAGCTTTAATAAAGCCACAAATATGACTACAAAATACAAGTTCATGCATGTTTTCCATACATTACATTTCTTAAGGAATCCGAAGCCTCTCCTGGAAAACTATAAGAATATTTCAAAACCTGTGCTTTTTACAAGTCAGACCCATATTGTATGTCAAAATATACAGTGGGGTTTTTTTGAAAGAGCAAGCACTGCTCAGGACCCTGTAGGTACAGAGAAGTTGGGATTACAATACCTTTTTGTAATAAAATGTAGTATTTCTTTAATGCTAAATTCCTCTGGTTTTCAGTGCCCTCATTGTTAACAACCAGCAGGCACATAATCAGTCTAAGAAAGGAGGATCAGAGCGTGTGGTTTGGCTGCTTTGAAAATCATGTCATAATGCTATTTGAGTCTGTGGGTTTAGTTTGGTAGTCCAGCTGCAATGACTGTCAGCACGACAGCACAGGAAAGGTGAAACACTGTATTTCAGATAAGAAACTAATCTATTTCATGGTCCCTGTCTTCTCTGGGAATATGAGCCCAGCGCTTTGGGATCAAGTGACACTCCTAAACATAACACTGTTGAGCACAACTGGTCTGATTGGCTCAGTTAGACCAGTGTGGTAAAGGCAAAGTGAAACTGAGCAGCTTTGTGGCCCTTACCACTTTTACCATAAACAAGGTGTCTTTCTTAAGCAAGGGAAGTTTCAAGGGCCCACAGCATTTGAAGTAAGTCCAGTTTAATTTAAATGTAGTACTGCATAAAGTATTACAATAAGATGAACAGAATAAAAATTAGAAGAGCCAAACTCTAAACAAATTTATGACTGCACTGTGCAAATTAATACATATTTGTGCAAAGTATCCAGAAGAAGAGAAATATGTTTCCTCTAAAAGGATGTAGGTGTGGCTACTGCAGTGAACCAAGGAGATTAAAAAAAATCCTGTTGTGTTGTGTTTGAAGTAATAATTAGAGTCTGGCGTCAAGTTTGAATGATAACTATTACTTTATTCACACAGATTTTCTAAGCTTGAGAGACCAGTTTTCAAAAGCTCTCTAGCAAAGCTATTATCTTACCAGCATTACTTTGTCAGAAGAAGCTGTAAAAGGTTCATCAGAAACACTGAGGGTGAGTCTGTTTTTTCCAGTATCTTCTCAGGAATTGCCTTCAAAAATAAAAGTCAGCCTTTCTGACAGTAATCTTTCGTAATTACAGCTGAAAGTTATGCAGTTGGCAAATTCTCAACAGCCTTGGAAATTGGACCTAATACATTCAAAGGCACAAGCCTTTAAAGTATTTCACACATAGACAGTTAGCCAATATTCTCAATTAGAATACATGCTTTTCTTCTTAAAGAAAACCACCCATACTATTTCTTTCACTGCCGATACAGGTTTTTATCTGTTAGTGCTTTGAATTTCCTGATTTGGATACTCCCAAAAGAGTTTTTCAGATTCCTATAGCACCCTGTCCCAGATAGCTTAATACTGAAAAGGGTTCCAGTAAGTCTTGGACATGGATGTATGAACACACTATATATAAAGAGAAATTTATACCTGCAGAGCTCTGGTACTGTAAAATAAAGCATTCAAAGGTGCTTAGCTCCCTGAAGTATGATGGCTCTCACATTTGATCTAGGATATGTAGGAGTGGTACAGATAAGATGTATGCTTATGGGTGGAGGGATAAAGAGTGTTTTATATTAACAGACTCAAACGATTCATTTCCTTCCTTCTGTGGGTGCCCTTCAAGTACACTACAGCAGTTCTGCTGCTAAACAGTTTTTCTGAGTTTGATCTGTTATTAGTCACAAGATTATCCTGGCTTCATGCTAAGCCTTTACCTAGGCTTAGTTACAAGGGTTTTCTCAGAACCTGGTGAAATGCTTTTCACCCTCAGTACATAGTTTGGTTTCTGCACACAGTCTTCTGCTAGTGGAGGATATGTAATTGACATATGCAATGTCTTTTCCAGATCACAGTAGGTGGAAGCCTGGTTTGACGCTACACTGGAACATCCAGTAGCATTGACATTTTAGGCAGTAGCTGTTAAAAGTTTTTGGAAAAGCAAGAAGTATTTAAAGGCCAGAGGGTTCAGGAAGTTAGCAGGAGCTTAACTGGCATGAAAACATGGCACAACAAAAAGAGTGAAGAGGGTTATCTTCTGCAGCTTGCTTTTTGAAATGAGAAAAATGGAAACAATTTATGAATGCCAACAGGAAGGGAACAGCACTTTTCAAAGAGTTTTGAACTGCAGATTTGTGGAGTGTCTCCTTCTTCCTAAGGCAGAATAATATCTAGAAACTCAACCAGTAGGTAAAGGCATTGCACTGACATCTCGCCTGTAACAGCAGAGGTATCTCTTTTAATTTCTGCCAACAGGCTTAAAGGAATGAAAGATCTTGAGTCCAAAGGAAAGGAAATCTTCCTGACCAGAAGGTGCTGAGGACATGCTGCTCTTCATGCAAAGCTGAAGGGGTGCCCAGAGAAACAACAGCATGTCCAATGGATGTGGTTAATCCCTGTCAGGTTAGCAGGCTGTTCCCAGGACTACTGAGCAAAATACATCTGCTCAGTAGAAAGAACAAGTGAGAACAAAACTTTTTTTAAATATTAGCCTCAGCCTGGATAAAAACTTGGGAAATTATACATTTAGTTGTAAAAAAAAAATAAATCTGGAATGACACACTAAAAATCCTCAACAAAGATCTGTAAATCATCTAAGCAGTATATTCTACTTAAACTTAAAAAAAGGTACAACAGAATTTGGTCTTGATAAATAACTTGTGTGCAGGATCTAGAGCAGTTTTGTTGGGATCTCCAGCAATGCCATCACTCCATCTCTAAATGATTTTGAGGTCGACATCATATCAACAGTATCAACCCTGCAGGTTGTGTAACAAGCTAGTGATGCAACACTTAAGGATAAAGGTGGAGGTGCTGGTAGAATAACAAAGTCCCACCACACACATACAGTAAGAACCGGCTGAGATTACGTGAGGCTGCAGTCAAACACAAACCATTAAAAATACTGTTTATTAAAAACACAGACCAAACTAAACTGAATTTATCTAATTCTAATTTATCTAATTCTAAACTATCTAATTAACAGATTAGAAAGCCTGATATGACCTGTGTGATCTTCTAGTCTGACTTCTGGCATAATGGAGAGCAGATTTTCCTGAACTCATCCCTGTCCAAACTAGATTGTATCATCTTAAGGGGGACACAAATATCTTGATATAAATATCAAGAGAAAATTTACCATAATTCTTGGTAACCCTCTCAAGGGTTAATTATGGGTAACTATAAATTAAGATTGCAGGTCTTGGATCTTTGCCTGCCTGAGCTAAGGCATGGATTTTTAAATGAATATTTACACCATAGAATGGTACATAAAGGGCCCCCATTAACCTTCTCTTTGATAAGCTAAATAGGTAGAACTCATTGAGCCCCACATTAGAAGGAGAGTATCCTTTAATCATGTCTCATCTCTGTTCTATGAAATCCTTCTAGTTTTTCATCACTCGTGATCTGATAGAATTCCTTTTCAGTGACTTTGCCTCCCAGCAGAGGACTTCCTATGAGATTTGCTGGGCCCTTGTTCTTTCTGGAATATATATTCTGCTTCTTTATTTGTATAAGGCAAAAATGCTTTCACACTGATTTTGTAGAAGAATAAGGTTCAAAGGGATGTATCAGAGGTTACCATAAAGTATTTGTGAAGAAGGAGACTGAAGACAGGACAGATCTCCTGAATCCCATACTGGTACTAGAGCACTGCACATTTCCTTGTGAGGCTGAATGACAGAGGCCATGGCCAGATGCATTCTCAGCTGATGGATACAATCCTGGGGTCAGATTGAATGCTGCCATTTTTTTCCAGATATATCTAAAAGTCGCCTGGTGAAATAAAAAAAACAGGGTTTGAACCATTGAGCCTAACTCTCTCCTGCCAAAGACAACCACACCATGCCTTCTCTTTCATAAATAATTCCATGCAAGCTAAGGAAATAAAGTATCTTTCCAAACAGGAGGAAAATGTGATCAATTTGGAAATATAGACAAAGGAAACATTATTTTAGCTAATTCTTCCTTGTCATTTTTTATGTAACTTTTACTGAAATGTGCTTTTAATTCTGTCCTTGTCTCCTACTGCAGAGAACAAACATTGTCTCCAGCATCAATCTGTGTTGGGTAAAGCATCAAACTTGTTGAACCATGCAGACCAAGCAGAAGAGGTCCTGTGATAAAAGGTCCAATGTAAGACCAGATTTCATGAGTTTCAATTTTTTGTTCAGTCAAACCTTGTGCACCAGTCAGGATTGGCTCTGAGAAGCTTCCACTGTAAAATGACACAAAAGAGGCTGAATCTAGGCCACAGCTAGAAATAATTCTTAGGAAGCTCTCTGGATTTCCTGGAGGGTAAGGTGTGGCTTTGTGTGTGGGAGGTAAACGCCAGTGTTCTTCTGTTACCAATAATTATGTGCAGCTTGAGTTTCAGTAATAAGAGCTACATATGCATGCTGGAAAAAAAGAGTTTATCTGACACTGGGATTACATGTTCCAAGATAAATGTCTTACACTGCTTTTAATCTTTGTTATTTTGTGATTAGCACTTTTAAATGTCCACAAGCATGCACATATTTTAACAACACATAAGAAAATACAGTTTCTGAGAGTTTGTAACATAAAAGAGAAAGAAATCTTGTAAATCTTCATATTAGCCCATCTGTCTGTCTAACATTTTGGAACCACTTTTTGCACTAGCATTTGTTTTTATTAGCTTCAATAACTTTGTTTTTGATGTTTTTTATGGTCACTGCCAAATACAGAATATGCTTTCCAAAAAGTTATCCTGAGGTGAACACCCAACATTGAAATATCAGTCTGAAAAGATTTGACAAACCAATAAAGAAAGAAATTCTTATCAGGGGAAAGGGCTTGATAGCTTAAATAAAAGAGATACTGCAATTTTAATGACTTTTCTTTAAAATATAGCAATACAAACAGGAAAGAAAACCAACTTTAATGTAGCTAAAATGTAGCCTGTTAAATTATTTTAAAAGTGCACTAACCCCCTACCATATGAATATTATGGAAGATATTCTAAAAGCATTATAAAACATTTGGAAGGTCTTTTTTTTTACTTCATTTTGAGGTTTCATAGCACCATAGGTTTTCAGGCCAGAAGAAAGCACCACAAGTCTCTAGCCTGACCTTTTGCATGGTACAGGTGATAAATAGACTGAGATGTATCATACAGAAAAAAATCCACCACCTTGGTTTAAAGATTTCATGTGAAAAAGAATATTTCACAGGCCTATCTATCAATTTGTTTCCCAAGGCTTAGTTAATCCAAGGAGTTTTCTGTTCATTCTGGTTTTGTTTTTTAATGAAAAAATATCTCTTGACTCAGTTTTCAAACGTTGCATCTTTTAAAAGATTTGTCTGCTAAACTGAAGATTTCTATGATTATTCTCTTTATTTATGTAATTCCAGGTGAGGTAGTTCTTCCCTGATTCATTGATGGGCTAAAGAGATGAAGCTTTTAAAGACTCTTCTGTAAAAAGGGTTTCTAGATCCCAAAGCAACCACATAGTTCTGCTTAATCAGTTTCTCAGATTTTGTCTCAGGGCAAGACCTACTGTTCCGCCAACCAAATCCCTAATGCTCCCCACATTTATTCACAAGGATGGCATTTCTGTGTGCCTCTAACTGCATTTCTGTATCACTCACTTTCATGATGCAGCCCTCCCTCAGGTAACTAAATTACATTTTTCTTTCCTAGCAATATTAGCCTGCACTTAACTATACTAAAATGAACATTGTTCAAGTTAGCTCGCCTTACTAATTATGCTGGGAGCATTGTGGACTAATTTCTTATCATGTATCACTTTACAACTTCTGTTTCTTATGCAAGTATTATCTTACAAATTAGTAAAATAACTAGTATCTGTCACTAGCTATTTATGAATACTTCTTGCTTATTAATAATGCCAAGTAAAAAATTATCCTATTTTTCTCAATTTAAAATGTAAATATATACTAAGAGCCAAGTGTAATATAGCCAGACATTGGAATGTATTAAAATAGAGGAATATTTAAGCAATATTTTGCTCATTCTGGATATAATGTGTGTTGATACCATGGATTTAAGAGCAGTCTTCAAGGGGAAGGGAACAACTTTCACTTGACACCTTTTACTTTGTAATAAAATAATTACCTTATTTCTGTAGTAGCACCTACAAATTATGTTGCAATAATTTTGAACAGGGAGAAAAATCGTCTTTATCTGTGGGTAAACTGCATGTGGAAAAAGAAGCAGAAATATTGGTTATACCAATTTCTATTTATTTAGCAAAACTGTTCCACTACTACACAAATATGCCTTAATATAACAGGAATTTAATAAATAAAATGAAAACACAAGGTAGCATATTCTGAGAAATATCTGCCTAGAAATAAGCCATACTCTAATCTTGAATAAACAACTCCTTTTTCCATACATGAAGGAGTGTTTTATTAAGGCAGCTCAAGCTATGTGTAATTGCACTAGCACAAAGATACAAGCATCACTTTCTGCAAAGAGAACCACACCTCCCAAGAAACACAAGTTTTTCTACATACCCACAAGGTTAATGAAATGTTGCCAATGACTATCTTCCCTTTTACAGGATGATTCTTTAGAAAAGGGTAGGGATCTCCAGAAGCAGCACAATGAATTCAGCAAAATACCAGGCTGGAAATAGTAAATGCTTCTTCAGTACTTTGCCACGGGTAACTATTGGATAAACTTCTCAAAAAGTCTAAATGTGTCAAAATACAACTTTATTGTCCATAGAATTTCTATTTGGGGAAGTATTCCAGCTTTCTACACGAGACTTGAAACTCTAGCAACCTCCAGTATCTTTTTTTTTCAGCTAATATACAATTAATGCATTATCTAATATTTATAATCTACTAACCAGAAGTGCTGACACACTTGTAGTACATCAAACACCCAGTACTAGCCAGGCCAATCTGTCCAGATAAAGATAATGGCCAGCTATGCCATCTTGATAAGTCCTGTGGGAAGAAATTATTATAATGTTGGTTATAACCACATGTTTACTACTGTGTGGACATCCATACGTGAAGTCATTTTTTAAACTCAAATGAGTTGAAAACTGGACATTCATATGCAACAGACTATGGAATTTCCATAATTTTTAAAAAATACATTTGCAAGGTTTTTTCCAAGAATTCCTTATAAAATGCCTTCTTTTTAAAATCCTCTCCTTTGCTTAATTCTTCCTTAGATTATGTAAATCTTGCTCAGTCAGGCTTCCAAGAGCTTTGCTTCTTTTTCTTTCTCACATGCACAGAAACACACACGTTCTGAAGCATTTGACACACAGCACTTGAACACATCACTACTCTTTGACAGTGTTTCAGCAAGAAGGTTGCACTATGAGCTGCTGCAGCTGCAAGAAGAACAGGAGGGGAGAGCTGGGGAGGTCTGTCAGCCTCACCTCTGTCCCCAGGATGAGTCTGGAGCAAACACTGCTGGAACACATTTCCTAGCACTTGAGGGACACGAAGGTGACTGAGAACAGGTGGTGGAGCAATGTGGCTTTACCAAGGGCAAACCTTTGACGGGAAGACTGGCTCAACAAAGAAGAGCAGTGCTTGCTATTTACCTTGACTTTAGGAAGGCCTTCAGCATGGACTCCCACAGTGCCCTACAGTCAAATGGGTGAAATACGAAGTGGAAAAATGTACAAGGTGGACGGATGATCAGCTGGGCTGTGCGGTGAAGCGGGTGTTGGCCAGCAGTGCTAACTCCACATAAAAAGGAGGCTGGTTACTAATGGTGCTCCTCAGGGACCTATACAGGGGCTACAACTTTTAATGGCATTCTCAGCATGTTCAGATGTGATACTTTTTGTGGGCAAGGGTGTCAGTACTCAGGAAGATAAATCTGCTATTCAGAAGGGTCTTTGTTCTTTTTTACCATTGTTTGCTTTGTTAAGCCTAGGACTTTTTACACAAAAGCATGAAGATGGTAAAGAAACTTTAACAAGCAGAAGCACTACAGAATGAAAACTAAAAAAATTCATTTGGTCTCCTTATTTACCCATAGCTTTTTTAAACAATTTACCTATAGCTTTTTTACACCAAACTTTTTTAAACACTCAGTCTGCATTCCTCATTTGCTGGGTGATGTACCAGGAATCTGGTACCAGGTACCAGGAACCTGAGCATGCAGACATTAATTGTGAATCTAATTGAATATAGTTGTAGTTTGAATGCATGGTGCTAAATATTTGTAAAATGACCTTTAGGTGTCTTACACTGGGCATTCTAAGCGTGTTTGATAAATTTTGTTTTGACAGACTAATTTGATTTTCCCATTTGTATAATGGACATCATGCCTTCCTTCCAGTAAGCATCTTAATGTTTGTACACAGCTCAGGTACTGTAAAGAAGAGCAACCCAGAAAAGCATACAAAAATAAATTTTTTTGGTGTTGTGTCATGGGATGAGGACAGGGCATTGAGAGCATAGTAAGATCTAGTGTTCATCCTGAAATATTAAATAATACCCAACTTTATTGTGCATTATACCCATTTTACCCATTAGAGAGATTGCCCTGGGTGACTGAAAACACTGAAATTAAAAGACTGTAAACAAGATCCACTAAGGAATGCAAACCTGTAAGTCTCAAACAGATGATCGTGAAAAACTACCCACACAGTTCCTGCATAGGCACCTGGTAATTTAACGAAATGCACCCCTGGAGAAATAGCTCTGGGTATGCCTGAGTCTGGGAACAATGTGGAAAGAGCTAAGCAGTTTAGCATTTATTTTGTGCTTACACCTAGCTGGGTAAACAAGAGACTATTCTACAGTGGAGGCCCCAGACAGCTTGGTACAATAATACATACCAAACACCACTGGCTTAGGCTCTCTACAAAACACAGTTGCAGGCTTTTTCTCAGAAAAGGATGGTATGGATGTCCATCTTTCATAGACAGCATATTGTGGTGGGCCCATGCCCAACTCTTTCCTCAGCTGAAGAGAGGTGGGCTCAAAGAGAGATTCTCCTGCCACAGGAGCATCTCCCACCACTCTGACTATTCCACCCTGGTGAGACCACGTTGTCCATTCTTCACTGTGCAAAAAGCCCAGCAGAGCATCAGACCCAGAGTGTAGAAGGAACCAGACTCTTCAGCCCAGAGATGAGAGCATACACAGAGAAACTGAAGCTGTGTACAAACATTCTCTATAACTTGCTTTTTCCTGTGCAACTTTAAAAAAGTAAACTACAGGGAGAATACTGAGACCTGGCCAGTAGTTGAATCTTGTTTCCTTTCAGAGGGAGAGTGTCCCAGCCTAGCTATTTGATTCAGCGTTTTCTGGATCTTATTCGACACACAGCAATAGCTTCAGCTGGCAGAACGAAAACAGTTCTCACCTCAGAAAAACCTGCAGGCTTGTGGTTTCACTGTTCCATTGACAGGTGAGATAATCTCCAGAGGCTGGAAAGTCCTGTCTTCTATATCCTTCTTTAACTTTTCAACTACCAGTTAAGCAAAGCCACTACCACTAACTTTGCCACACGTTCCATGGTGTTCAGCAGCCCCTGGGAACACTTACCAGAGAGAAGCTGCGAGCATGAGGGGCCTGCTAAGGGCTCAGATGTGATCAAAGCTCTACAACTGCTCTGCAGTTTCAAAGCTGAGGTGCTTACAGGCAGAACAAAACCAGACCTTTCATTGTCTACACAGCACTGTGAAGGGAAGGAGACAAGTAGGATGTGCTCTCAACCTTCAGGTAATGAAATAAAAAAAAAAAAAAAACAAACAGGAAAACACTTCTTTTTTAAGTGTGGCGTCAAGCAAAATTATGGTTATTACATAAAAACAAACAAACAAAACCCAAACCAAGCAAACAACCAAGCAAAACAAACAAACAAACAAACAAACAAACAAACAAACAAACAAACAAAACCCAAACCCCACGCCCAAAAACAAAAAGGAAAAACAAGAAAACCCCACACCCCCAAAACAATTCTCTGATAAATTATTGAATCCAGAGGTACCTTTCCCTCTTTTCTCACCTCTTTCTATATTTTCTTACTTAATTTCATTTCCCCAGATGAATTTTTGTCCTTTCAACTTAATCACAAAATATTTTTTCAATTGTTTGAAATGGCAGAAGAGAAAAAACCAAAACAGTCCTCTATTAATGCAACTCAAAATGATGCTTCGCTACTGAGCTGGATTAATTTACAGAAAGTTTTCCTCCAAAATGTCTAAGTGCTGACATGGAATGAATGTCTTCATTCATCACTATTCACTAGAGAGCTTGCTTGTTGAGGGGTTTTGGGTGGGTGGTGGGGGGTTGTTTGGGTTTTGGTGGGTTTTTTCCAGTTGTTCTGTTTTTAACCCAGTAGCTTCTTCCAAAAGATTGTTTCTTGATGATGCTACTTAAGCTGTAAAATAAGAGTATCCTGGTAAAAATGTTATTTGCACAGAACAGGGTTTGTAGCAAAAACAAGAAAAAGACCTTGGAACTTCTATTAAAAAACTAAAGCAATACTATGCATGCATTTATTAGTTGGGCCTTCTATTGAAGTTATAATTGTACCTTGTCAGTGATCTCTACCAAATCCTCAGTGTGTTTCTGGTGTCTTTTTGTTGTCCCTCCCCTGCCCTAGGAAGTTCTTGTATTATTGTGTATCATTATTTTGTTCCTGTGAGTCCTTGGAAGAAAGGTATTTTAATAATATGAGGAAGCTGTCATCTCTCTTGCTAGGAGGGAGAAAGATAATGTGTTTTTTCCTTATGTGATCTCAACAAAAACAGCACTGCAAATTGGAGCTACAAACAACACAGAATTCCCTGTATGCTCTGCTAATAGCAGTGATGAAAATTTCTGCTAATGACTTTGAGAAATAACATTGCAATCTCTGACATCTGCATCAGCTAGTGAGATGAAGTTACAGCAAGTCTTTGGTTAACATATTCTCAACAAAATCCTCTAAACCTCAATTACCATGGAAACTACTTATCCTTAAGGCAGTAAGGATAGCTGAAATATTTTCTCTTGACAAAAATGGGAGCGAGGCCAGAAATATATGGGATTGTGCATAATGAGGCCTTTGATCTTTCATTTCTGTGTTAAGCAGAAGTAATCTCAGTGAAGCAAGTTGAGTTGCAGAACAAAATTTGTTTATAGGACAGAACAAGGCTTAAGACATTCTCTAGTTCTGGTAATTTCTAGGTGTTTTTTCCATTATCTTCCTATGTTTATGTTAACAGATTTGTTTTCCCTTTTCTAATGAGAGAAACATAGTAAGGACAAAAAGTATTTGTATATAAAATTAGTAGACATCAAGCTTTGAAAAAATGCTTGGGACAAATGGAACTAAGCAGTTCCATTGAGGCTCAGAATTTTGCAGTCTGAGATTAAAAATGTTAATGATTAAAAATCTCCAATTTAGACCAGGTCCCCTCAAATCCCTGAATACTCAATTTCTATAAAACACTATGTAGTCTTTGCTGTGCAGAAACATTTGCACACCTCTAAGCATGAAAATCAGCTCAGTAATAGAAAACCTAATTTCTGACGTTATGTAAATTGAATCTCTAATTTCCTGTAGGAGTTCTTTTCATTTTAACATCAAGTTTTAACCGACTTTAATGGAATAAAAAAAGCTTTTGGGAACATTATAATTTAAACCCCTATGGTTCCTAATAAACAGGTGCTCCCCAAAACTTAAATCACTGTGAGCAAAAGTCTGAAAGTGTGCACATGGGCAGGCACTGCCGGGCCGTGATGTTACCTGCATTAACATAAACCCATCAATGTGTCATGTCTGCTCAAAGCTTCCCACTTTGACAGCTAACTGGGTTTATAAAAAACACTGCAGCAATCATCCCCATGAAATACACTGATTTCATCTCCAAGTTTGCTGTCTGCTGAGAAATGAGCCCGGACATGTCCTGGGTCGAAAGAGGTGACTGTGACCTGGGCTGGAGCAGGCTCAATCTTGAGTATTGTGTGCAGTGTTGGGCACAAGAAAGAAATTAAACTATCAGAGAGCGCCCAAAGGAAGGCAACAAAGGTGGTGAAGGGCCTTTAGTGGAAGACACGTGAGGAGCAGCTGAGGGCACTGGGTCTGCTCTCCTGGAGGAGACTGAGGGCAGAGCTCACTGCAGTCACAACTTCCTCGTGAGGGGAAGAGGAGCGGCCAGCACTGATCTCTGCTCAGTGACCAGGGACAGGACCCGAGGGGATGGCCTGGGGCTGAGTCAGGGGAGGTTTAGGCTGGATATCAGGAGGAGCTTCTTCACCCAGAGGGTGTTTGGGCACTGGCACAGCTCCCCGGGGCAGTGGTCACAGCATCAGCCTGAGAGGTTCAAGAAGTGTTTGGACAATGCTCTCTGGCACATGGTGTGACTCCTGGGGTCTTGCGCAGGGCCAGGAGCTGGACTGGATGATGCTCGTGGCTCCCTTCCAACGCGGAATACTCCGTGACTCCATCACTCTGTGACTCCGTGACTCTGTGCGAACCACCCCGCGCTCCGCCCCGAACCCGGCCCGAGCCCGCCCCGACCGAACGGGCCCGGAGCCCCCCGCTGCGCATGCGCGGCCCCGCCCGGCGGGGCAGAGGCCA